>VZUI01086340.1:0-57003 GCA_013401135.1 Cettia cetti
TGGACCCATCTCGCCATCACTGGACTTTTCTACAGGATCATCTCTACTCCACAGAGCTGCATCTGTTACTCCAGAAGAATTCATCTGGACTGCTTCTAACACCCTGACCAACAGGGTGTCAGGTCACATCCCTGACTGTCAGGGGGTTTTTTAGGTTTTTTCCTGTTTTTTTGTTTGCTTGTCTTTCTGTACTACTACATTTGTTTATTTTAATATTCCTAGTAAAGAACTGCTATTCCTATTCCCAAATCTTTGCCTGAAAGCCCTTAATTGCAAGATTATAGTAATTCGGAGGGAAGGAGGGTTACATTCTCCATTCCAGGGAAAACTCCAATTTTCCCTGGCAGATACCTGTCTCTAAACCAGGACAGTCATCTACAAATGCAGGTGATTGAAATCACATTTTATATTTTAGATCTAGCCTGCTCTGGTTCTGGACCAGGGCATGTTACTGGGGGGTGTAATTGCCCTCTGGGTAAGTGCAAAAAATATTGATCTTAGAATTCTTTGTCCATTCTTGACCACAAATTGCTACTCTTTTTCCCAGAGAAGTACGTCAATTATTTGAAAATAATGAATCAAAAGAGTTAAAACTTTCAGAATTTGACATGCCTCTGTATTCTCTGTATTCCATGGATCCTAGAAGGATCATTACATTCCTCAAGCCCCTTCCAACATTTACTTTCAACTAGTAATGGAGGAATTATTCACAAACTAAGCAATGACTTGTGTACTAGCACTATGCAGATGACAGATTATCCTCCACTCATTTCCATCACAGAATAATGGCAGATTATCCTTCCCTCATTAGCATCACAGAATAACCCATTGTTTGGAAGAGATTAGCTCCTGGGTGAAGGATGACTCTTCAAACCACACCTAAACAAGATTATTAGTTATGAAAAAAAAAATTAAAATATTTTTAGGTCATCAAGCAAAGGTGCAGGGCAATGAAGACACACCAGGACAGCATGAAAATCTCAGAAGCACAACTGAACTATCATTTGGCAGGCATTCACTTCCCAATATATATGTTTGAAAATGTAATTAAAATAATTTAGCAAAACCACACTTCAAGGAATTTGTGCTCTGTTCTACTGATGTGTATTTATTAGACACAGTGCCTGCACAATGATTCCAAGGGGTAGTTAGGATACCCCTCATGTAGGCATGATTTTTTAATAGACCTGTGAAACTGGGTTTATCTAATTTTGGTACATGAATGGTCTTTGTAGTGGTGTAGGCTCCTCTGTTTGGAGTGTTCTGACAGAAATTAACATGCCGGTAAGAATTCCATCTTCAGTCACCTTGAAGCCAGCACAAAGGTAATTATTTCTATTTTAATACATTTTCTGTAATATTTCCAGAACAGGAATCTCTACCAACAGCAGGAATCAATTTCCTTCTATTTTAGCTAGAGAGCATGCAGAGATGGGACTCAGCTCTGATTTCAGATATTTAAACTTAAAAGGCAGATTAATTTGTTCAAATGTACCCATCCAGTACCATGTTAGGATCATGTAGAACCCACTCAGACCTTACTGCTTATTTTAGATACCAAACAAAAAAGGTCTCTGGATACAGACTCCTGAGGAGAACAATGCACTTCTGTAGAAACTGAGGGATGGGAAAGTCATTCCAGTCACTTAAGATATGACAAGTAATAATTTGCCAGCTGAGTCCTATCACTCCTGATCCAGACACAGCTCCTCTTCCTCTCAATGCAGTACTTTTCTTAAAGGTAAAGGCCTGGGGCTATTTCCTGGTCTCTAGGGTATTCCATCTAACCTGCACCTAGGAATTCCTAATGCTGTATGATCTCTGAGGCAGGTTCATGTGATTGACAGCACATGGGATTTCTTCAGTTGGTAAGAGGAAGCCAGGTAGGATATCTGTCATGGAATGGGATACCTCTGTCTCACAGTGAAATCTAGGTGACACCTCCCTCAGCTTTAAAATGAACTTGAAAACCTGCCCCTCAAGTAGCTGTTTGTGTGTGAACAGATACACATGGAAATTCTTTTATCTCAGATAGACATTGACCTCAGTCTAATCTGGAATCTATGAAAAAAATATACAATATTTTCAGACTCAGAGAAAAAATCTGATTGTCTAAAGAGAAGATTCATCCCAAGTCTTAGTTTAAGAGAAAGAAGTCCTCTGAAGTTACCTTTTATTTCTAGGGTTATCTATTTTTAATTGTTTTCTTGGAATCCTAACCCTTTAATTTGTACTATCTTAAAATCAAGAGTATATTTATGCTCTGAATGTGCCATAGTTACGTGAAAAAGATGAAGAGATGGTGATGAATGTGTTTTATCGTAGTTGATAAAACACATACATGTGACATCAATAAGATATATACCATTGTACCTGCTTGTAGATTTTATAAAAGTCTCAGAAAAAATGCAAGATACCACCTTTATCTCTGTTAGGATAAATGAATTTTCAAGAAGATTTGTATGTTTTAATTCAATCTTTGCCAGACTTTCCACTGACTTGTGGGTTCTGGATCCTACTTTAATGGAAGATTAAGCAGCCTTCCAGAGGGCTTGGGGAAAAAATACTAAAAGGATAAATAGAAAGAAAGAGACAAAAATAATAATAAAAAAGTCAAGAAAATTAATTTGGAAGAAGGTAAGAAATTTACAAAGTTACAGCAAAGGATGTTGCTATGAATTTTTTTGAATACAAAACCCAGGATATTAAGCTGTAGGCTTACTTTCTACACATATATTTAGATATTTAGGTGCAGTAACATCTGAAACAGATCTCTCAGGTAGAGCAGGAGGTAAGTGATGAGATATTCTTGTTTTGTAAGAGGACTTGCCGGAGATATAAGGAAAGCAAATTAAGAGAGATTCAGTATGACTGTGGGATTCAGTACTTTGCAGTATGGCCTTTTCTGGATAAGATTTTGAGACTGACAGATTTCCTTTTCAGGGGTCTAAGTCTCAAATTTGAAATCAGTAAAATGAACCACAGTTCTTCATATTTAATTGATGGCCCAGATAGCCTGAGAGTGTTGGGTGACATGAGGCAGACCTAGAAAACACATCTCATGAAAGAATGACTGAAAATGCAAAGCTGAGCTCCCAGGTGCTGGAGCACTGACTGCCACTGAAGGGTTTCTTCAGAGTTCAAAGCATTTCTTTCAAGAGTTGCAAAAGCAAGGTGTTTCTCTTCAGGACCCTGTCTGCACTGATTTCACCTGGCTGTCCTGCCTGCTTACCCACAGAATGTGTACCACAGAGACAGCCTGGTGAGCTCCTCCCACAACAGAAAACACTCTGTGTCTTCCCCATGAAACTGACCTCCTTGGGACTGGGAATCTCAGACAGGACAAAACTCCCCTTTGTGAGAGCACAAACACAATCAGTTTCTGTATCTGCAGTGGGAGGAGTGCACTCTGGTCCCATTTCAGCAGCTGTTCATCACCTCCCATCTAATCCCTCCTGTTAGTTTCCTTTCCTATTCAGCACAGAGTCAGCAGCCGGAGGCAGGGACCATCCTCAAGAGCATTTCAAGAGCAATAATCAGTTTTCCCACAAAGGGCCAGCTCTGATGTGACACATAAGGGTCCTTGTGCTCACCATTTACACACTTTATCCTTTCAGCTGAGCAGCCAGGGTGTTCAATAAACTGTCTGCTCTACCTGGAAGGGACACACGGAGCTGGCACCAGGCGAGAGCACACACAGGGCCCTGCTAATGCATCACGCTGCCATCGACTCCTGACAAGGCTCCTTCATAATGAACTGGATGAGGGGATTTGCAAGTGCCACTTCCAATTAAAAATAACACTTCTGCAAAGGCAAAGGAGTGAGGTAATGACTGAATTCTAATCGAGCTGGAGCAGCTGCCTCATTAGTACATACTCTGTGATTAATATACCTTTATGACCTGTGTTCATACACCTTAACCTCTTCCTTCTGGACCAAAGGAAACCCCATTCCCACAAGAAGCAATGGTTTTTTAGGGATGAAAGATTAACTCATAGTGAGATGAATCATATTTTGCCTGTGAGACACAGTTTTACAGCAAAACCGAGTGCAGTCACTTTAAAGGAAAATTTGATGGAGATAAAAATCACTGAGTCTAACATTTTCAGAAAAATTGCCTTTTGCTTCAAATTTCTAAATTTGGGATTAGAAATGTTAAACCATTTCCTCACCGCCATTTTTCTCTTAAGAGCTTACAGAAGGTCTTAAGAGAAAAAAATGGAAATTAAGGAGATTTCTAATCACTTCCAAACTTTACTCTTGGAATGATGTTTTTATAATAAGTAGTCCTGGGCTGGACTTCAACAACGCTAATGTCTCTTTTTTAAATGCCAGAATAAAACTCAGATGTGACTTTAATGACAGAAAGAGAGAAATTCATTCATGTTTTCATCCTCATTTCTTCCCAGGCTTGCAGTGGAAAGGGACTTTCACCTCTAGATGACAACTGAGGATCAGCTTCACTAAAGTAATTGAAGGGTTTGCCTTTGACTTGGTAGAAGATCAGGTTTTTCAAGTCCATATAAAAGCATTTCAAAAGCCAGCCCACATCACTGCAAATCAGGAATGACATTAAGCAGAGGGAAAAAAGTAACTCACTGAAGAATGAACCAGATTTCCTTTAACAGATGTATAAAATCACTGAGGTTTTCTTAAACCACAAAGCTCCTGGAATTTTATTTAACAGATAAAACACAAACTGATGATATCTGAATGTTTAGTAAACCCCTAAGCTTCTGTTTTGTGCTCAAGCTGGCATGTTTTTCATTGCCCCAAGGCAAACCTTCAGATACCAACATCTTCAGTGATCTGGGTGTGCCTTGCAATCAAAATGCTACCTGCCAGAACATTGCTTCCACTAAGGTTTCAGTTTGTCTCATTTTCTTCAGCAATGTGTATAGCTCAGTGGAAGTCAATCGATCATGCATCAGCTTTGAAATGAACAATGAATCAGTGAGGTGACTTAACCAGATTTTAACTTTTCCTCTTGTTTCTCCATGGATTCACTACTTTTCTGCCACATGCAAGATGCTGTCTTGTGTTACCCCACAGACAAAGCTAAGGAATCTCATATTTCACAAGAAAGATCATTGTCAGTAGACAAGTTGAAAATGGGAACATTGCAGTCTCTCAGACTTCAGACTGCCTCAAGGTAGCTTCTCTGGTTGCTCACGTATTTTGCAGTGATAAAGTTTTCTGATGACTCCTTAACATTTAAACAGCTGAACAGAAGAAGTGAGTGAAGAACAGAATTAATTACTGCTCACCCAAGATGGACAGACAGCTATAAAGAGCAGGATTAGCTTAACCATCTCACACTTCTTAGCAGAATATGGACCATATGTACCATCTTTTAGCATAGTGGTCAAGAGAATGAACATTTTAACTCAACCCTTTTTGAAGATTTAAAGGGATTTTTTCAAGCTGGTGCTAGTGTTACATTAGGAAATTAATCACTGCACAGGTAGAATTAGTTTCATTAAGTCAGTATCTGGCTTACACTGAAAGGCTGAGTATCAGTTACCTCAGCCTTGAAGATAAACAGGGTCTTGTTAGGTTGTGATAGGATTACCTGCTTGTATCATTTAAACAACTCTAATTTCTGGCACAGGCTTTTCAAGCCTTTGAACACTGACATTGATTTATAAAGGTTTTTTCCATTCCACTCACGAATTATATTTCCCAGTAGAAAATGAAGCAACATTAATTACAAAAGTGAGATTTCTACAATGAGATATATAATTGCCAGTACTGAAGTGCACATTATAAGATCATGCACAACGTACTGTGCTGACACATTATGCAAAACAAACTCTTGATCTCTTTTGCAATTATCATTTCATCCCCCAAAAATGTACATCTATTCCAAGAAGTTAAATATATCTGGATTGTTCTCTAGAATTGGAGCATGGAAAAACTCACATTATCAGAATTATAGAATGATTTGTGTTGGAAAGGATCTTAAAGATCATCTCATTCCAACACCCTGGCATGGGCGGGGACACCTTCCGCTAAAGCAGGTTGCTCAGAGCCTCATCCAGCCTGGCTTGGAACAATTTTAGGGGTGGGACATCCACAGTTTCTCTGAGCAACTGATTCTAGTGTCTCACTATCCTCACAGGAAAGGATTTCTTCCTAATGTCTAATACATACCTACTCTCTTTCAGTTTAAATTCAACCCCTCCTGTACTATTTTTATCTTCCCTTCTCAAAAGTTGCTCTCCAGCCTTCTTACAGGCCACTTTAGGTACTGAAGGAGGCAATCCTTCAATATTTACCAACTTTCTTGGGCCCCCTCTTCTCTCCAGGGCTTTATCCCATGGCACTCTACCAGGCACATCCCTGTAGAGGCCAAAGTCTATTCCCCTGAGATCCAGGGCAGTGAGCTTGTTGTACATCGTCCTTGCTGCCCCAAGGATCCTGAATTGCATTATTTCAGGGTCACTGCAGCCAAGGCTGCCCTGGAGCTTCACATTCCCCATCAACCCCTACTTTTTAGTGAGAGCAAGGTCCAGCATAGCACCTGTCCTCATTACTTGGAGAAGGCAGTTATCATTGACACTTCCTCAGAACCTCCTGGATTGCTCATGCCCTGCTGTGTTGTCCCTCCGGGAGATATTGGTGTGGTTAGAGACCCCAGCAGGAAGGGGGCTTGGAAACGTGTGGTCACTCCTGTCTGTCTCTCCAGAGTCACCTGTCCCTGCCCTCCCTTTAATCCTGATCCAGGAGCTCCCAGTCACTTCCTTATCCATCCCCAGGTGGAGTTCTGTGCACTCCAACCAGTCATTGATGTAGAGGGTGTGACCCCTCCTTGTGTCCCTGCCTGTCCTTCCCAAAGAGCTTGGATCCTTCCACTCCAACCCTCCAGTCACAGGAGCCATCCCACCACATCTCTGTATGTCCAGAAATCACAGCCATCCAGGCAGGTGCACACCTCTAACTGCTGTGTTTTATTCCCCTCGGTGAGTGTGTGTGTGTGATAGAGGTGTTTAAGCTGGGCTCTCTGTGAAGCCAAATTTCTGGCTGGAGTAGCCAAAATTCCTTTGTGCTGCCCTCTGGGTGTTCTGCTGACCTGTGATCCCTCTCCAGGCTCTGGGAATCTCTTGCTGGCCACAAGCTGGTGTGTTTGGGATAGAATTAGGTTATATTATTGTACCCTGTTAACATTCAAATCAGGGTACATTCCCATCCAAGGTTCCTGTTGGGAATGGGCCTGAGCTGCCTGGTGGTCCATGCCTCCAGCCTTGAGTGCAGCCTCTCTGGGGGCCATTCTGGCAGTTTGTCAGCAGAGACAATGACTTTCATTATCTACAAAAGCTCCCTGCCACTGTTGAATTTGATAATAGAGACACAGCCTCAAGTTTCAAAGACAAGAAGAAAAAAGGCTTTCTGGTGGTTATAGATGTTCTCCACAGGTAGAAGCTCTACTGGTAGCAGGAAACTATTGATACTGTTAACCCAGTGCAGTCACTAGTGTAATCCAATTAACATTTCATTTGCCTACTTTCATCTAAGAGAGAGCATACAGAGATTTCAGATGGATTCTACTCCCTAGGAAATATTTTTATGACTACCAGTGAGAGGTTTCTGGGACTCAGGATAGGTTTCAATATATTATTTGGCATTTTCAGTCATACATCCACAGGTAGAAACAGGAATGATCCCACCCTGGTACCCACTCTGACGTGTATGAACACCTTCCTCCAGTGCATGTGCATGTCCAGAGCTTCCATGCTTGAAATCCCTGTAGGGCTTCCTCATTTCCTTGCCTTACAAGGGACCCTGCAAGCCTTTGAAAGCTGCCAGGGACAGAGCACACCCCTGCTTATCAGAGCCCTGTGGAGCCAAGCCACAAGCACAACTGGGAATTTTTCTCTATTCAGAACCTCTGATCTATAATTTTCAGCAGTTTGTCATCTTCTCTGAATAAAGCTGCATCAAAGCACATCTTCACATTAAGTCTGGCTGCAGGCAAAGAGAGTAGAAGATGGCACTTCACTTCCATCTCAGTTCCTTAGGGCTGCTTGTAGCAATAGAAAGAGAGAGGAAATGTCCCCATCTGCTTTGCTCCCAATCCTGTCTCCTGTCTCTGTCAACATGCTGCACCCGGCCTTTATTGTTGTCTTGGACTTTTGGCTGTCTCTGGATATTTTTCAGAAGGGCCAGAAGAGCTCAGCCAGTTCAATGACTTTCACAGCTGCAGACAATTGCTTCCTTCCTTCTAGAAGGGGAGGGAGAATGCTGACAATGACTAAAGAACACAGCAAAGTGTCACAGCCATTTTGCAGAAGTCTCAATGATCTTCCCCTACTCCAGTCCCTGAAAAAAAGCATAAAAGGACAGTATTTGGCAAAGCTGACTATGCATACAAATGTATGTATCGAGTGTTTCCAAGTCACTTGGGAACCCAATGACTTTAGGACTAGCCATAATTTTCTCAGCAGAAGCATACATAAAAATGAGGGTTCATTTATGACAGAAGCTGGAGCCAGGAATCATAATTACTCTGATGAACCTGAAAATTTGTAGCTGATACAGAAACCATTAGTGAAGTCCTATATAAAAGCTTGCACCCATGCAAGGGAAGCTTTTTTCTATATTCTATTGTATACATAAATTTCTCTCTCACACATTCATTTTTATGAAGACAAGAAAATAATTAATAGGTAATTGCATTACCTAGGAAAGACATTCTACTGTTGAATATGTTTATGGAAATGAGGAACAATTAATTTATCATCAATTTTATGGTAGTAATAAAAAATATTTATCTGCCTGGGAGGATTTGCATAAACTTTGATATCTGATTAATAGTAAGAGTTGTTTATATTAAAATGAGAGGAAAATGTTCTTACCACAACAAATCTACAACAGATCTTCTCTTAAGGATGTTTGTATTCTGGATTTAGAAGGTATTCCAGAGTCTGGCCCAAAAGAATATTTTAGGAAAGGAAAGGTCATTGTGAACTCTAATACTATGCCCAATGTGATGAATTATTGACATGGACAGCAACCACTTAACCTTCTAGCTTTTATTTCTGGTCACAAACATTAATGGGTTTCTCTTAACCCCTGAGTGAGGTAGGTCAGCATTATCAGTTTCAAAGATGAGGAATTGTGCAGAAAGAAGTAAATGCAAGGGGTTTTTATCTTTCTGAACTTTAGTTGAGCTGCTAAGTTATAATTGACTTGGCTCCTATGCCTCAGACCTGTGTTATATGGGTATGATCTACAACTTATTCCTTTGCAGGAGGTCACAGTGGCCTGGGACATGGGCTCTGTCAAGATGCTGGATCCAAAGTGAGGTAGGTGATAAATTCATACAGGGGTGAGGCCACTAAGAGGCTTTAAACCTTCCCCAGCTTTCTCTTTGCCTCTATCCAAGCTGGGTGCATCCTGTTTGTTTTTGGGGATTTCTGACACAGCCCTGCTGTCTGTGCTCACCTGTGGTGCCTCCTCTGAACCTGCAGTAATTCTGTGTGTGCCAGAGACCAGCAAAAGCCACTGAAGCCTGGGGAAGGATGGATGGCCTTGTACACAGTGACAGAGATCTGCGTTCTTTTCTGCTTATCCAGATTTTGGCAAGATCCATAATTTTCTTTAATCACCTGTGTAAAATGAAGTACTGAATCTTACACTCTAAATTAGGAGTTTCTCTGAAAACCAGGCTGTATTAAACATTTTGTTCAACAAAATCTGAACAGTAATAGTAGAGCTTTGGGACTGCTTCTTATCCCAGTTTTCCATTCAGTCCACAACAGATGTAAATCAAAAGAAACTCCTTTTCCTCTGTATGGGATGCTTTAAAATATGCTTTTGTTTTGGGCACTAGCTCACGTACAAGAGAGCATCCACCCTCCATTTTATAGTTGTAGAAACTGAATAAAAAGGAAGCAGGGAATTAGCCTAGAATGAAATATTTTGTGTGCTCCAGTACAATTTCTTGCATTCAAAAAATTTTATAGTCAAGAAATAAATATATTTAGGTCTATAGAAGATTGACCATGTGACATCACTGAAGTTCTCTTATATCTTGGTCATTCCTATTTGAGGATTAACACTGTGATGGAAGACCTCTGCTTCTGTCCTGTAGGCTGTGACAAGATGATTACTACATTAATAGCATCAACAAAGAGAGCATACAGGTCATGGAGGTAAATGTAGCATTAATGCTTCCTACACAGCAGAAACCTTTCCAGATCAACAGAATCTCACAAAATCCCTGCAATATAGATCTAGACAGCTGGTACTGGCATGGGTAATTTTAAAGTCAGTAGGGATCATCTTTGAGCTTTTGTGGATTAGAAGAGTTTCCTTGTCCTTGGTGAAGGATTTGGGCATTTCTTCTTACTCTCTTGTCCATAAATTACAAACCCTGTTTTGATAACTGGTTCAAACTTCTGCAGCTGAGCTAGCCCATCCTTAAAGCAGAGCCTTTAGTCTTACCCCTGTACTGACATCTGGATATTGACTTCAATGTTTTATCATAAATTCCTTTTATTTACACAAGTTAACTCAAACAAATATGATCCTGGGGTAGTTTCTTCACTTAATTTTCCTTTGCAGGAAGGTGTCAGCAGCAAGTGTAAATTTCTACTCCAGACAACTCCATGACTAATCAGGATTGTTTGCAGAGATAGGAGCTCACTCGTAATCCAATGTCTTCCAGGCTTGTGTTCTCTTCTTGCAGGTATTTCCTTGCCATTTGCAATTCTGCTTCCCTCCTCCCAGAAAAGCAGACAGCACAGATATGATCATGCCTCAATGACAGTGAATTTGAACATAGTGACATAGTTCAGGCAGAAAGTTTCTTGAAATGGCTGAAAACAACTGAGCCAGAGAAATAAAGACCAGTCAAGCTAGTTTGAATTTCTAGAAAAACTATTAGAATTGACAATCAAGCTACTGGAAAGCACTTGGAGTTTAAAACAATGCTGTGACTGTATAGAAACGTTGCAGTTTGAGCACTATTTTAAATAAACTGCAGTCACGCACAGGTCAGTGTTAGCACTAAATATCTCTGGAGACTGCTTTGCAATCTGAAAATAAACTCAAGCCAAAACTACAGATTCTCAGAGCAATTACTTTCATTTTAGCTTTTTTCAAGTGTAAAACTCCTAACAAATTGAATTAATTCTAGAAATACTTATATGAAACATGTAAAGCTCAGAGGAAACCAAATCTTTCAAGTAGTGAAGTAAAAATCAAGTGCAAGTTGCCTTTTTTTTTTTCAGGAGAGCAAATACCTACATAATAAATTCCATTAGCTGAGAACTGTACCTCTTTCCCCCACCCATCACACATGTTTTCAATGTTCTCAATGACTCCAAATTTTTTACATGATCATAAAATTGTAGAGAATTACTGGCAATGCACATGTTAAGCTTCAATGTTTGAATGCACATTTCAGTGGAGTTGAGAACCTGCTTGTTATCCACTTCTGCCATTTTACCAATGCTAAAACACATTTGTTTGAAGATTTCAGAATATGCATGGAGGTGGGTAAGCATAAATTTTAGTTTTCCTTCACCCAAATAAGGCAACACATGACACTTCCTCTGGGAAGAAAAATACTATTTTATTCTGGTTTTAGGTTTAAAGTTACTTGTGTGTCTTGGCAGAAAGACTCATCTGACAGGTAATGCTGTGATGAAGGTCTGACATGTTCTAAATCCTCCTGTCTGCTGCCTCAGCAAAATGGGGGAATGTGTATTAAACCACAGCTTTGCAATTTATGTGATGACAAAGAAAGCCACAGAAAGCTAACGATTCATTGCACTATGATTGTCTATCAGAATGAACGGTACTGAAAGCCTTGGAAATGAAAAGAATGTCTCCTGACATGTCAGAAGACAAGGACAGCTCTGTGAACACTCAAAGACGTGTACAAAGCAAACAAACAGCACCAGGTCTCAGGTTCAAGGACTGGGCCATGATTATTCATCTTGTTTTGTTGTTAGCCTTCTCTCTAGGCTGTACCTCCTCAGGGTCAACCAAAAATGCCTGGAGCAATGTGAAAACCAGGATGTGCAAGGGACCATTCCCAGAAGACAGACTGGTTATAGCCACCTCCTTTTTGAGGGAAAGGTTTGGTGTAGAAGAAGGTTGTAACTTGTTTTATTTACTTGTCTAAGTACCTCAACAATCAAGAGGTTGGGTAAAGACTGGGACTGTCTTAGAAATATATTTCAATACCACAACACATCTACATACAGTGGAGAAAGCATTTTTTCTGCCTTATTATTTTATCTGTCTTTCATTTCATAATGAAGATGCTTTCAGGGCTGTTTGAACTGATGATTAAGATTGCTTCTTTCATTTACAATGGCTAGGGATTCATAATGAAAAAATTACATGAGTTTTTTGTTATTTGATTCATCTGAGCCTAGCTCTGCGGATCACAGGAAAATACACTGTGACCCTTTTCAACAGTCCTTTCTTAATTTCACAGTTTACTAATTTTCATAGATATCAGAAAGAACAAAATTATTAAGGAGTGCTCGGTAATTTCTGAAGTATCCATGCTGAAAATGCATAGATGATGATTATCATCAGCAACACCTCCTGTAGAAGCTGTCACAGAGAGTCTTTATAAAATGTCTTGATGGAAAAGAAGCCTGTTCAATAGAAACCTGAAATCACTGGTAAGTATTTAGATCAATTTTTCAGTCAAAAAATTCTGTCTTTTTCAATCACCATATTGTTTTATTACTTTGAAAATATTAACAGTATTAGCTAAGAATATGCCTTTTATATAAATGAAATTAAAGCCTATCTTACAGTGTGACTGCATACAATTGATATGGAAAGACCAAGTGCTCAATGATTAGATGTAGGGGAGATGGAGCCAGACTCTTTCTCGGAGGTACTTAGTGAAAGATGAGACAGTGGTCACAGATTGCACCAAGAGAGATTCTGAGTGCAATAAGGGAAAAAAAAAAAAAAAGTCAAAACAAACATGATCAAACATGGATATAAAAATTATCCTGAGAATCACTAATTGTGGCATATCTCTCCTTGGTGATATTAAAAACTTCATTGGAGAAGGTCCAGGGAAAACTAATATAATTTTGGAGTTGGCAGCAGTCTGCATAGGGTATTAAATCTGATGAGCTCCCAAAATCCCTTCCAACAAATTTTTTCTATGGTTTTTGATCCAAAAAATACACTAATTTCAAACTGTGATTAGAACAAAATTATAAAAAGTTAATAAAAATCTCCATAAAGCAAAACAGTATTATATATGTCTGAGAGCTCTAGTTATACCTCCACTGTGCTTTAACTGTCCAGACACACCAAGGATGGTCTGTGCTCCAGACTCACAAGTTGTCACTCACTCAAACTAAGATACCCACTTATAGAGTGATCTTTAATTGAATGTGGGGACATACCACAAAAATGTCTTCAATCTGTAAATGTTTTCAAGTAACCTTAGATTTTACAGTGTGAGCAGACCTGATTGCTGAAGCTAAAAGGGTTTAGTGGAGGACAGTTCTGTAGTGGAAACTTTAGTTTTTTCAGGTGAAGCATTCTAAACTTCACTGACTGCAGTGACCAGAATGCTGTCTGAGTGTCCTGTGAGGTTTGATGAGGACAGATATCTTCTAAGTACATAACGTTGAGATAAATCTTGTCCAAAGCACTTTATAAAAGCGTTTAACATCATTGTGACTGTGACTACTCTACAAATAGGAAACATGGTACTAAAGGTGGTGATGTGGCTCTCTCAGATCATTTGCAAATCGTGTGAGAATGTGAGAATTTTCAGCAGTGAGTCAACCATGCCCTCCCAAAGATTGCACAGTTGACTAATACCAGAACTACAACAAGGAGACACAAGATTTATTAAATGTCATCTACTGCTCATTATGCTAATTAAAGATCTGGAAGGTGCAGGACTTGGCTATGATTTAGAAAGAGACTGTGTTCATATATGGTAGGTTGATAACACCAGCAGGCGGGAGCAATAATGTATATATTACTTGTTAGAGAAATCTGTGGGTTTGGGGGTTTTAAGGAGGTATATAAAAACATGAACTTCTGTCTAGTATTAAAATTATATTTCAGCACAAAAACTGTAGAAGGAAAAATTTGTGGAAAAAAATTCACTGTGTTTAAATAAAGTTTATGTGTGATGAGGTATCAAACCATCCTGGACTGGAATGAGCAGGAAATACATGGAATAGTCCTCTGCCACAGGGCCAGCTTTGACAAAAATATCTTCTGAGTCACAGATTCTTCCAGGTTCAACAGTATTTAACTGGGTAAATACCCAACCCCTGACCTGGGCAAGTCACAGTGCCTGAAGCTTTAAGATTAACTCCCACTTTGTTCTCAAGCTCCTTTATAAATGATATTAAAAACGTATGCCTTGTTCTGCTTTCCCTTATTGCTCTATGGATGTCAGGGTCTTTGATCAACTGCACTGACATGAGTAGGATTTACTTGTATTATAAAATTAATGAGTTTTTACTTACACTGAGCAAACACAGCAACACTACTAAAAATCTCACAGTTTCTACATACATTAACTGATACTGAGGTTTCAAGGCTTCTTAGAGAGCAGATACAATCCTCAGGATTCAAACTTGACAACCTGTTTAAATCAAACTCTCAGTCTGGCATGCAAGCAGATAAGCTTTTTTTTCGGCCTGCCCTGGAGAGAAGAGTCTAGTTCTTTATCCATAGGAATAACATAAGCTGGGTTTGGGTCTTAAATCAATGCAAATTCCTTGGCAGGTTGTATCTAGGTCTATATTTCTCATCATAACTTCTATCTAGGAATACAAGGAAGGAAAACGAAAACTACAAGAATCCAGGTGAAACCAGATGAAGGCTACTGCCTATCAAATTTCTGCTCCACTTTTTTTTTGCTGTTCTCAAGGATTCACCTTGGCTGAGGGACAGGGGCCCACCAAACCTCTCTATCACTCGCCCTCCAACATTAAAAAGGGTTTGTGAGCTGAGACAAGGAAAGTCACTCACCCACTACCATCATGGGCAAAACAGACCTTATTTGGGGAAATTGGAGGTCTGAGAAACCAACTTTCTCTGGGGACAAAGGAAGCTTTAAATACGTTTTCTACAGATTGGTACATAAGGACACATAGGTTTATTTTGCTTCCATTGAGTTGCCAACAACACAAATTACTTCTCTTCATTGTGAGATCCTTTGCAGGTAGAAGATTTACTTGAGATCTGCCTACAGAGAGGAGCAAGAGTTACTATAGTGACAATTTGAAGAGAGAAGTAAGGGAAAAATGAAAGCCTGGGAGTTTATGCAATCCACATGTCCTGTGATGTATGGAGCACTGCTGTTTTTATAAAGATAAACTCTTAAATCCCAGTTGTGATGAGACTCCAAGGTGATAGACTCTGAATATTCAGGTCTTGAAGACGTCCCCCAAACCCCAGAAGTTTAAGTGTTCCTTCATTTGGTTTGTTAAATACTTTAGTAAGACAGTGCTGTCATTAATAATCAAGGAAATCACATAAGTAGGGATATAATCACAGAACTCTAAATCCTTCTTGGGTATATCAGAGGTAATGGAAAGATAATTCACAAAGATTAGAAACAGATGAAAGTGAGGCTTAGAACTGATTGGAGGATGTTCTTTTCCCCTCACATCTGTTAATCCCTGTCTCAAAAATAATGAAAAACTTTATTTAAATATCAAAAAACTTCAGAATTTTTGTGCTTGCCCAAAGGAGTATATTCTGAAAAACCCAGATGTTTTCCTTGTACACAAATCATTAAGTTTTGTAAAATTTTAAAATGTAAATTAAAAAAATCATAAGCATGAAATGCTCTGTTTAAGTGAAGAATATCACTTGAAGAAGTTTGAAGACATGAAAAGGTTGGTCATTACTAAGGGTATGTTATCTGAATTGACACACCTGGTCTGCTCTTTGCTGAGAAAATCTGTTCAAGGTTACATTGCACCATACAAACTGTCCCAAACTACCAAAGCAGTGCAAACAGAAGTATTGCCATAATGGTTTTTGTCCATAATCCAAAGCCAAGACATTGAAGTTTCTTTAGGGGGGGAAAAATCATTGAAAACCAAAAATGGATGGGAAAATAAATTCAGAAGGAATTAGGAGCTCAGTTCTTTGTATGATCCATGTGGGAATGAATAATGAGGAACTGGCAATAAGTATGTGGAGTGAAGAAAGAAGAATTATACACAGTGAGGCAAGAAAGGCATATACTGCATCAATGTGAATCAATTAGAAAAATTCAGGAGAATCTTCTGACAGCCAGACCTATTCATCTGTTACTGAGCTCCCAAATAAAGCTCTGCTTCTGGAGTCTGTCTCAACTGTGATAGATGTTTCCTGGGAACCTTCATCTCTTCCGTGGAAGGGAAGGTCATCTTGAGTAATACTTCTCCCTAGTTCATTGATGCACACTGGTCAAAACCATTGTGATTTTTAAGCCTAAGTCATGAGAGCAGCACTTTGCACCCCTTCTACCATTCTAAGACTGCACAACCAAAAGTTATTTCAGCTCAAGGCCCCATAACCAACTTGGTCCACCAAGCTGATTAGAGGCATAGAACACCACTCCTAAAGTGAAAAGCTGAGAGAATTAGGAAAACAGAACAGCCTGGAAAACAGAAGGCTTAGGGGTGACCTAATTGTGGTCTTTCAGTATCTGAAGGGAGAGGAAAGAAAGATGAGAGAGAAACTTTTTACATGAGCATGAAGTGACAGGACAAGGGGCAATGGCTTAAAAGTTAGGGAAGGTTTAGATCAGATGTTTAGGAAGAAATTCTGTCCTGTGAGTGTGGTGAGGCACAGAAACTTGCTGCCCAGAGAAGCTGTGGCTGCCCCAGCCCTGGAAGTTCATGACCAGGCTGCGTGGGGCTTTGAGAAACCTGGTTGTTTGGGAGATGTCCCTGCCCATGGCAGAAGGCAGGAACTAAATTGCCTTTAAGGTCTCTTCAAACCCAAGCTATTCTGTGATTCTGTGGTTCTATGGTTCTGTATTCTGTAACTCTGGATGCAGAATAGGTGATTTCTGTATTTAACTGGACAGTTAACATGAGTGAAGGCTGTACTCTTGTTGAGGTACTCTGTTTTAAAGTGTCACAATTTAAGAGTGAATGAGAACAATAATCCCTGCAGTGCTTTGACTTCAGTTGCTCTCTGCCCCATGACAATAGCAAATTAAGCAGATAAAACCCTAAAGCAAATGTATTTAAATCAACTGAAACAGCAAAGAATAACCTCATAGGCTTCAGCTCAGTCCTGGAAGACTCCTACTGCCTCATAAGGGACCACAGCCCACGCTCAGCTTGAAGGTTGTTTTTGTTTTACCTTCTGGCTCAGAACTGTCTCAGGCAGCTCTGTTCTTTTTGTGAGCAAATGCCTAACTGTACTTTCTCTCTATAAGAAATGAGGATAATTTATCATTATCTCACTAAGGCTTTGAAAGGCTCAGTGCCCAATATTGTCTCTGACTGAAAGCTCATGAATTCAGAAGATTGATGTTGGCACAATCGTGTATCTTCCCTTTTAAGTCAAATATTTTCCCATAAATATTTTGAAGAGTGTCAAGCCTAACTAGATTTTAGAAATTAAACTAAAGGGTGAAGCATTTAGAAAATGTCTATTTTAACATTTTTGATTGCCATATTTTAATCGTGACATTTCAAAGTTTCTGTAATGAAGCTGTTTAAATTTTTGCTAAATATATTTGGGTTAAGATCAGAAAGAAATATTGGATAGCTTCACTGAAGTATTCTATAATTATGGGAAGGGGGATAAACACCAAAACTGAAAACCATAGACCCAAAAAGCCAATAATTGAACTTGTATTTCTGATAGAAAGACACATTATTTGGTTTTCATCTTGAAGGAATTGTTGGAGGTCCCAGGCTTTAAAATTAAGACATCTTAGTTTCCCTGACAGAAAGGTTTCCTTATGTAAATTCCTGAAAAGACACACAAAAGGGTTTATGTCTGAGGCTCATCCCTTCAATATATTTGCTTCTCTAATTTAGTTTTTGGTTGTTGCTATCAGAGAATGCCACACTGTCTTCCAGAGGTGCACACACTTTTCCATTGCTCACTAAACCTGAAAGTGGCCTTATTTCTTCTTCTAGGTCCTGTAAGGGCTTCTGCCTTGGTAGAAGTAGAAGCTGGATATGGATATTTAGGTAATCCATGTCTTTCCCAACTCTAACCCATCGCCACCCAACCTTGCCCACAGTGTTTGGATTTTCCTTGTTCTCTGGGACTAGGAAAGGGAGAAAGCAAATGAGGAAGGATTACAAATCAGTAGTGATCAAATCATTAGTGTGCCTTGAAAGCAAAGCCCATGAGCCTGAAGAGGTCTGGGAGAAATCTGGCCAGAGTTCATTCAGAAACCAGAAGAGAGGAAATGTTGCTTCCAAGCCGTAACTTAACCTGCTTGACCACTGAGTTCTTCCTCAATCTCATTCTCTTCCCACCATGCACAATCCTGAAACAGTCTTCAATAAAGAGTGTATAAGAACCAGCTGAGTTCTTCCGGGGGGTGCCTATGGGCATAGAGGAACTGAAGATATGTTATTCTCTTGTGCCAACACCATGTGCTGAACGTGACCAGACACAGCAGGGACTTCCTAAACCCTTATACAAACAGCAGCTGCCTACACCCTTCCAACCCCAAGATGGGCCAGGAACAAGCAGTCCTTGTGTACCCTTGTTTTTTGGCAAGAGTAGAGCAATCCCCAACACAAAGAAAGGGTCAAACAACTCCATGGGCTACACCAGCCACTCTCACACCTCCAGCTCTACAGAGGGCATTGCTGCAAAGGGGATGATGAACTAATCTGAGATGTGTCTGCCCCAATATACTGGCAGACTGATTTCACAGAAATACAAGGTCTCTTGGGAAAAAATAATCAGTAAATTTTCTTTCTTGTCAGCAAAATCTCATCATCTTCACCCAAGAAAAACTCCAGTCAATTGCCAAGGAGGTATTGTATGAAAGGTTAGTTAAGTACTGGACAATTGGTGTTTGAATAGTGTTGTTCTGCATAAAGAAAAAATGGACATGACTGTTTCCTTGGCAAACAGAGAATGTAGACTGGCTCTTCTCATCTCAGGTGAGAGTTTTCTAGCTTTTTCTTTAAAAAAAACCAGTTTGACTTAAAGATGGTGTTCTACTGGCAATTATATTATGCCACTTTAAGTTTCTGAGGGGTCTGTAAATTGCTTTCATGTTGTTTTCAAACCAGCTGGTGGCCGTGTTGGCTGACAATCTAAGTTATTAGTGAATGATTTGGCACACAGTTAATCACTGTGCACTCACAATGCCAGCTCTGGCAAGAGATTTTGCTTCCTTAAGGAATTTCCTATTCTGCAAATCAGAGTTTAACACCAACCAAACACCATCTATCAAGACTAAAGTCTGCCTTACACAGCATGAATTATATTATTACATCCATTTCCAGCAATAAGTCTCTTGAATGTCTTGGTTGTTTTTAACATATACTCAGTTTAGGAAAGCAAAGCAATTCTTCAGAATAAGTTTTCAATTTGTACGCTTGAATGGTTTAAATTCCATTCCAGAAGTACAAAATGCACTGCTACCATGCTCTGTATCTAATTCAGGCTGCTTGGATATTAAGACAGTAACCACTTGTGTATTGTCATCAGTGCTTAGCAGATTGAGGACAATCTTAGAATGAAAATCACTCCCAGCAGGTTCTGCATTTGGTAAAGTCAAGGTTGACATCAAGACACACCCAGGAACAGTGGAAAATAAATTACTGTGTACTTTTCCTTAATATTTTCTAGAGAAAATAAAAGCTTTTTTTAACATTTTCAGCCTGACCAACATTGACATAGCCCACTGCTTATGAGAAATGTCATGCTAATTGTATTGCAGTTTCTACCACTACCACCAGTCTTGTTCGAGATTAATTTAGGATTTGAAGGAATAGATGAATTTATGTGCAGCCCCAATATATTTTCATGATGTTAACTCCTGCAAACTTGAATGGAAGGATTCTAGCACTGCAGCATGGATCACATACTTTACAAATGGAGTGGCAATGTAAAAGCCCCCAAGTACACCCATCTCCTGCAGAGCTGAGACTGAAGGGGTCATGCAACATGTACACACTCCTGACCTGGAATCATGGGTCTCTGAAAGTATCATCTTTCAGAGAACCAAAAATGAGATTGTTTGCCACTTACAATAATTTTAAATTTGTCAACAGACAAATTATTGATCCTTGCACCGAGAAAAAAGTCAATACAAGTCACCCTGCTACTTAAATTCATATTGATGTGTCAATTTTATGCACTGTTTATTGTCCTTTTTTTGCCATAATATTGCTATGCATCTGGCCAAACACATTTTAGGGATAGCTTATGGAGGCACAGGAAACTTGAACATTCTTTCAAATACAAAATGAAACATTTTGAAATCAATTTATTTTAAACTAAAATTATTAATAAATGTCTACAAAAACCCACCCAGATTTCCTGTGCTGCAAAGAAAAAGTACATGCCAAACAACCTTTTTTTTTTTTTTAATCTAATATAATTGTTAACAGTGAACTATACTCTCAATTTCAAAGCAAAGTTTGACTTTCACACTTTCTTTAAATTTATTTTTTGTTTGGTTGGTTGGGGTTTTTTTGTTTCACAACAAAATATCAACCAAACTCCCCTACATTATTGCAGTGGTTGTTATGGTCATTACTTCTGGATGTATTTCAGAACACAAAAATGACAATGTCAATCAGTCTTTGTGTTGTAAATGTAGAAGAAGCAAGAAAATGCTTCCTTCTTCCTGAGGACCTTTGGATTTTATGCCAGGATCAGGGTGGATGGCAACATTTTATGATGATGACACAGCTCTGGGCCTGCCTAGGACACACCTTGTTCTTAGACTCTTCTGTTCAAAGCCTGCTGCTCACAGAGTAAGGAAAGAAGATGCAGTGGAGTCCCCTTTCTAGTGGAATTGTAGTGGAGGCAGATTGTTAGTGCAATTTCCTGGCAATTTCTGAACTGTCTCTCTGTGTGCAGGTACAAGGTTTTATAAAAGCTGTTTTACTGACAAGTTTATATCCTTTGGACAAGTCAGAACTTTAATAGCTTTCAAGGATGTCATTTTTCAATTCATCTTTTCAATTTTTACTAAATAGTGATCTATCAGAGGCTACAGTGAAAGAAGAGCGGCACTGGAAAAATAGACCTGGATATCCAGATATTGCTGTTTTGCCTATGCCACAATTTCACATAAATTTAACCAAACATTATTGCTTCTGTCTGAAAAGTCTTACAAAGACCTGAGGAGACTTAAGAAGGAACTACTTGTATAACTCAAGATAGTTGCAGAATTTCTGACGATTTGTGTTTACACCCAGAACAGGCCAATTTGAAAGCCCCACTGGACCCTCTGGCATTGAGGGCACTCTCCACGGGTGAGTTTCCATATTCCTTCCAGCTGGCTGACAGGGAGCCCCAGGGTCCTCTCACCCCCCATTCAAGTGTCAAGCTATGCAGAGCATCCTGTGGACTAAGGTCAAGAAGGTGGTAATGGAGAGAGGGGAGCAATATCTTTGGGTTGCCTATAAAAGTGGTCATTGCACAAGTTCCATGCTGAAGAAAATTCTCTGATTTTCCTTCCCATTCTCCAGCAAGGTCATGCCTGTCACTATGCCAGCTAACACAGATGGAACACACAAACAAGCAGAAGTCAAATGCCAAAACCAGATCTGTTTGGGGGCATGAATACTGGTTTAATAAAAGTTACTGCCTCTCCTACTAAACATTCCTTATTCACATTCAGAAACCTTCCCTTCACCACTGCTGCTTCCAGGCTTCTGCGGAGCAGAAACAAAACTAGAGGAGAATGTACGGTAGTGCATGGCATAGAAATCTGTCCTCAGCACAGGGGTTTTTTTGGGGAAAAGTATTTTTCCCCCAGTAATAATAAATGAATTCCTAATGCAAACAGATTACATAGCCTCCTCAAAAAATCTTGCAAACTGACAATTCCAGCAACACTGAAGCATCATCTGGTAACTGAAAACTCAGCTCCACAACCTGCAAAGGCAATAACATTTTATATGCACCAACCATTACTACTTGCAGCTGAAGTTTCAAGGGGAAATAAAATTTCTTTTGTGATGCAGCCACAGACTTGATTTTCGAGGAACATCTAGAATAACCACACATGACCTTGCTAGTATACCACCTCACAGTGCTAATTAATAGCTATTACTTGGAGACAGTTTTAGTGGAAAATAAATCAAATCAAGTTTAGACCAAATTTTTCACGGGATATATATTAGGTATCTGTTTGTGCCACCACTAAACTTGTCTACCCTCTTTAGGCATCTTCATCATTCTCTTTTAATGAAGGCTATAAAACAGAGATATAATTGAGCCAGTGGCAGGAACAAAACTACCCTTTAACAATTTTAATAGCTTCTGAGCAAACCCACACAGTGAGAACCAGCCACCTGGACACTCCAGGGCTTAATAGATAGCTGTGGTAATGGTATTCCTATAACACACATTGCCTGGGACACTTTTGGATCCCGTGATAACTGCTGTGTAGGCACGAGCTTTTAGAGCTCTTACTTAGCAGGGTGTTTAAAAGCACCCTTAGTCTTAAGCAGTAAATTTAATAACACTGCTCAAATGTTTAAATTGGACAGATAACTGCAGTGGTAAGTCATGAAGTGATGTACTATAGTTAAATGAGGGTCCAAACTCTAAACCTCCAGAAAACACACTCAGCCCATGGGATGTTGGGGGTTTTCTCCATCTATTCTATCTGTACTGTTCAAGTGAGTACTCAAATGAGAGTGACTGTAGTGTCCTTCGGAAAAGGACTCTGATGGACTGAACTTCCAGGAGCGTCCTGGAAATGTGATAACTGCTTCTCTGGAGCTCTTTCCTCTTGCTAACATAGCCCACATTGTGGCTGGTGCTCCATGACTCAAGGATACATTATTCACTTATGTTTAACTTGTCCTCCACTGGCACCTCGAGGCCCTTTTCTCTTGCTCAGCCAGTCTGTGCAGGGCTTTGGCTTTGTCTTCATTGAGCTTCTTGAGGTTCTTCCTAGCAGACCATTTCTTCAGCTTGCAGATCCATATGAATCTACCTTCCACCATGTCTCCAGTTTGGTTTCAACTACACAAGTGTGAAGGGTATATTCTGTCTGCCACCCAGGAAAATGATCAAAATGCTGAGTGCTTTTGGTTCCAGAACTGAACCCTGATCCTATGGAAGCACCAAAGTTCTAAACTCTCTACTCTAGCCCAGATGGATGTAGTGAGCAGTTTATCAACAGAACCTGGAGTGGTTTCATGTACTACATCCTGGGAGCTGTGCACCTATCAAAGACAAATACATCAACTCATCTCTGATAAATTCAAATTTGTGCTACCTAACCTCTCCTGCTTGAAATTAGAGCAGTTATTATCACCATGCCTAAATTCAGCAGCAGAAGTTTGTACTGCAGACACCTGACCTAAGACTATAGAATCCTACTGCTGTCAGATGGAACCAGTCAGCAGAGCTGCTGGAGCTCAGGCTGTGCCTAGGCACGAGACTGGACATACCCAGGCATAAACCAAATGCCAACAGATCTGGTCACTGGGCCTTCTCCAGTGCTGCAGAGAAGATCAGGATAACATGCTGGATGCAGGTCATGGGTAGTCAGACCACCTCAAGCCCCAGAAGTCAGACCAGGGTTGCACCTAATGCTCCCTCTGTATTCTGTCAAGAGACACAGGCTCCTCTTTGGGACAGTGCTTTCAGAGTCTGTGCATGCCTGTACATCTTCCCCTCCTCCTGATGACTACACACTTGGTTTCTCAGATATGTAGTCAAAAACCTGCTCAGTCTACCAGTGTGACAAATGAGAAAGACAGTCCTGATTCCATGTCAGGTCTTTATAAAAGTAACAGAGAGGATTTATTTCCAGAAACATCTGCCTAGCATTAATTTTCACATATACGTCTGCACTTGTGAGGTGCTAATAAGTTGCCTTCAATGTAATTTAGCAAAGCCACACATCCTCCCTCTCTTGAAGATGTCTTACTCGCTTTATGCAGGGCTCTTTACCTGTAATGACATGCTCTGCTGCATATTTAAAAGGTTCAGCTTAATGGAGTCATGGTTATGCTTAGTAGATTGTGAGAGGGAAAGATGCTTCTTCAACAGCAAGTGTAATTTGCCCAATTTTACCCTCTTGAAAGAGAAGCCCAGCAATTTCAGCTTGGAAAATCCTAGGAATAAAAACTCTATCTCTTGTTAGAGATAACATCATGGCAAACAGCCACAGTGTTTCAGGATTTTTCATTCCCTGTTGTTTTTGCACTCCTTTCCAAACATTAAGATAACTGCAAGGATTGCTATGATTGTTTTTTTAAATTATTTTATTTTATTTGGCACTATACAAACATGTTGTGGTAAGTAGAAAGAATATGAGCCTGGGAACAGCTGGCCATTTCTTGCTATCTGCATGAGCTAGGTGAAAATACAAATAACCAGACTCCCTCACCATGTGTCAGGCACCAGGTTTAGTTTAACTGTAATTGCTCCCCTGATTGCCATGCAGAGAGCCTCAGCAGCAATCTCAGCTTTGCAAAACTATCATCTTCTGCAGTTCGCAGAGGTGAAATAAGGATGCAGAACTATCTCTGTTGCTCCAGATTCCAAAACTTTTTCTGCCCCTCTTGCCAACAAAAGTCCAACTTTACTTTGGTCTTAGCTGAGAGATACTTTACTATTCTTAGTAAAAGCAAGAGGGCTTAATTGGTTAATTATTATTGTCTACTACACCTTGTCTTTCCCTTGTACCATCACTTTATCCAGAAAAGGAACATGACTTTCATATAGTTCTAAAAAGATAAAGACAGAAAGTGAATTATTTAAGGTTGATTTCTGATGCAACGAATATGCATCTTTTAAATATGTTATCAAGAGCTATACTTCAGTTGGTCAAAATCTAGCTAAACTCAATTCCATACATTTATTTTTCCTTTGAAATTAATTAAACTAATTTTTATGTACCTATCCTGCACTGCTCATATCTTTTCTATCCATTAAGATGCCGACAGGAAAGTAATTGCAAACACAAACCAGTGCTTTATATCTCCCATCTCACCCTACTTTTACTCCGAGTCAGCAAACAGATTTTCAAAGTAAATCAAAGGCTTCCCACTTCCTTGTGGCAAGACACATCACATTACATTAGAGCCATCTTTCAAACTCTCCTGCTAACTGGGGTGAGAATATTAAAATAAACATAATTTCAAATTCCAGTCTTGACAAGTTAATAAAAGGGGGTATCTTGATATTTTTAAAGTATATTTTGTAATGGCTTTCAAGCACACTTTCCTGGGTGTCTTATTTGTAACAAAAGGATAGGTTTTTATGTATAGTAAAATATTTCCACATCATATTTAAACATCTGGACAACAATTACTAGTTTGACCTTTGTAAAAGGCCATTCCTGCAGAACTGAAATGATACTTCCTCAACTCCTGCCATTTTTTGTTGCTGCTCTTCTTTTTCCCTAGAATTTCTTCATTCTCACAGCTGAGTGAACATTTAAGAGAGCCTCAGGGAGGGAGAAAAAATCTTTAGACCTTGTCTCCAAATTATGTGATGAAGAGACGTTCTGTTAATACACAGCCCTCCTCTTTGTCTCCCCCCTGAAATGAGGAGTTGCAATCTCATGTCAGATTTGCCCATTTTTTTTGCCTCTAAGGCAGGGGCTATCAAAATCTCATTGACAGTAGTCACCTATATGAGTCAACATCAAAAAGCAATGAGTATGTCATATATTTTTGCATTGAAATAGGTCCACACATTTTGCCCAGCTCTGATACGAAGCCAGCACTTGAATGAACGCTGCTTTGCATCCTTTACTATATAACCTGCAACCTGCACAAGTCTGATAACAGCTCACACTTACTGCTGAAACATATTTTTCCACCTTTCAAGCAATTCCTTTAAAGGAGAAATTTGCAGAGCATCCATTAACACAAATAACTTTGCCTTCTATCCGTCCCATGGCTTCATGCATGCTGGGGCTGCCAGAGAAGAAATCCCACATTCCTGGGTGGAAAATAAGCCTGACTGTGTGAAATCAACCACATTCCACTGGGATACAAGTCAAAGCCTTCACGACAGCAGAGGTCAGCCATGGTGATTGTTTTTCTGTTAAACTAAAGTTCACCCTATTTTGTTCATTCACTTTGCTCTTAAAGAAAAGGATTTCAAGCTCACAGGAGTCCAGTTTCTGGAACACTCTTCCTTGTCCAAATACCAAGCTGACAGACTGAGCATCTATGGATTTTCCTCCCACTCTATCTTTCCAGAGATATGCTAAGACTTTGCAGTTGAAATTAAATCAGCTACCCCATAATTTTACATGTAACTTGTCACCAGCAGTCTAAGTAATGAAGACACCTGCTGGTTGCTCACCACCCAGGCATCAGAGAGATCTCTCCTGGCATTGAATTTAATTAGTTCATCGCAGTGCTTTTTGTCTTCTCATCCTCTTTTCATCAGGAAACTTTCACCCATACACCTTTCAAAATCCTACTTTGCAGATCTTGAATTGTGCTGAGCTGCAGCTGGCTCAAAAATTGGACCCCTTGTGTTCAGAAACTCCACTACTGAAGGCAGAGCAATAGAGCAATTGCTCTCTCTCATGCCCTACTTATTTCCATGCAGTATAAATGGTTTGCATACCTTGTGAATAATCTAAATTCTGTAGAATTGACATTAAAAATATCTGACCTCAATGAAAATGAAATCTTTCAGCCTCAGATACTGAGAAGTCAAAATTCATTACTGGATGTGCAGAACTTCAGCTAGCTATCATAACAATTTTCACCATGTGCCATACATTTATAGCAAACCTTTCCCTAACAGCAGGCAAGATGTGGTACATTTGATCACATGTAGGCCAGTTCCTTACAGAAAGAACCAGAGTGGGAAAAGAAACTTTTGAATACACAAAAAACCCCTGATCTGGCACAGATACAGAGAAGGGAACCCATGAACCACAGCATGAGGGTACCTGCAAGAGGGTATAGTGAAGCACAGCCCCAGTGCCAGTAATTAAATTCTTGTGAAGCCTTTGTGGTCTGTTAACAACAGAGATGTGAACCTTCTAGGGCTCTTGCTTTGCTGCTTAAGACTCATACTCTGCAGCGCAGGATCAGGAATGTCTGTACTACCAATTAAAAGAAGGGGACAAAGAGAGATGTCAAGCACTGAACCCTTACTTATCTACAATTCATGTAAGGATTTTAGACAATTACAGCTAACTTTCTATGATAAATCTTATTTTTCGAAGGAGGTTATTTGTAGCTTAGAACAGCCTGTGCTGTTTAGCAATTGCTCACCTCCTAGACAAGGCTCATTCTGTCTCCAGAGACCTGCCCTAAGATGTTCCCTGAAATGGTCTCTGACCCTACCTAGGACGAGCAAGGAGTATGTCCTTAAAGAGTTGATCCAGGAGGGCTCTCTGGAAATAGGGAGTCTTATTTCTTGAACACAGGCTGTCAAATTAAAAAAAAAAAATACATTACCAAGAAGAATAAGACAGTTAAAATCCATTCCAGAGGATCTGAGGATGCAAATAAACAAGCAAGGAAAATTTGACCACTTGTGTTGATACATGCTGTGTATCTGCAAACAGTGCCAGGAAAAGGAAGACATATAGAAGCTGTTTTATGTACCTGCTTTAGACATTTAATAACTTCCATTTACCCCAGTTAAAAATGGAGATGTATTACATTCTTGAGGACTGTAACACTCCCTATAAAAATAAAATTTACATGTTCAATGTTTTCTGCAGAGTGGAAAAATGGAGAGAGAAGAGAGAGCTCTGTGAGTGATCTGGAGCTGAAGAACCAGTCATGGTGCTTCTATTAGTGACTGACAGGAGAGCACCTTCCTCCGGGGCTGGGGCAAAATAGTCAGGCAGCAGCTGCAAGTTATGGGGATCTGCTGGCCACGGTGGTAATCAGGTTTATTTCCTATCTGCAGAAGTTATTATATTGGCTCAGGAGATGGGAGGGAAACTACAGTATGCTCAGCTGGAGTCAAGGTGGTGGGAAGCCCTTTACCTGGATTTGTGCCTGCAGCTCCACCTGAGAACCAGGGAGAGATGGAGAGACAAGCTCTGCCAGCCCCTGGGAGCCCTGATGAAAAGCATTTAAAATTTGCCACATGAAGGAACTCACTCACTCCCATCTTCCATTTCTGTAACAGGGATGGGAATTGGAGCCTGCTTTCCCCCAGCCTCATGCAGTGACCTGGTTAGAGGAGGAATGGGTTTCTCATAGAGGAGAGCAGCTTGCTTCTAGTGAGGCTGGCAAAGTAGCAGAGCCAACTTCCCCCAGACCTTCAGGCCTGTAGAACTTGATGCATATTCTTTTCCAACTATTCATTTTTTTTATCCCAGAAGATATATACAGGCAAGATGAGTGCTTAAAAGAAAAGAAAGAAAAAAAAAGGGGAAACCTCCCAAACAAAAGGATAGAATAACAAACAGAAATCACTTTTCATAAAGCTTAAAAAAACCTAATCATTCTGTTTTGGAAAATCTCTGGAAGAAAAAAGCATTTTTCAAATTATATTGATGACATATTTTTGCTATGAAGATGTTTCAGTGCAAGAAGAATTTCAGCTTTTTTTGTCTTGAACAGAGAGGTGGCCTGAAACCTCCCAGACCAAACATGATAGACTGAATGGGTAAAAGTGCATGAAACAAAGCTGTTGAGCAGAAAAGCCAGCAATTTGTTTATAGACATGTCCAATGGTCCTTTCTCCAGAGAGTCATCTCACAGAATCACAGAATCATTTACGTTGGGAAAGATGTTTAAGATAACTGAGTCCAGCCATTAACAAAATCAGTTAGGTACATCACTAAACCATGACTCTTGCCTCCTCCAGCCTTGCACTGGAGGTATGTGTCCCTCCATGAAGTATGATAGTTCCTTTAGCAATTTCATTGCCCCTTTCTGTCAAAAAACACCAGTGTTAACAAAAAACTCAAACAGAACAGAATCAATCAAAAGATTTAAAAAGTTATTTTTACTTCTGTTTTTACACTACTAGCTTTGGGCAGGAGTGGCTGAGGAGTGGTGAGGTGTCCCTTCACACCCGTGAGGAGATTGCAACTTCTACAGTGGGACAGGAAGAAGCAGCAGAAGCTGGTGGCACAACCTCAACCACATCAATATTTATAAATATCTGAAGGGAGATGTCAAGAGGATGGAGCCAGGCTCTGCCCTGTGGTATTGAGCAATAGGACCAGAGGCAAGAGGCAGAAAATCATGCACAGGTTTTTTTGACCCAGATATACCACATAACAGCTTGGTCCTTTGTTCAGCTGTGCTAGAAACAACTCATCCCACTGGCTAAAGTCTGATGTTTTCAGCAGACTTCCAGCAGACTAACCCACCTTCCTCTCCCAAGAACAGTTTAACCTTCTAAGGATGATAATTAATCATCACAATACCAACTCCATCCATCTTGTCAACTCTGAGCAATTGGACCTTTCTCTGAGCCTTCCCCACCCCCCAATTATCTCCATATTCTCTAAGGCCTTTTAATTTTCTAGAAGAAATTCTAGAAGAGCATTACCAGCAGTTTTGCTGCTATGCCAGGCACGAAACCCTCTCAGTGTCTACACTGCTTTTTGAGGAGTATTTCATCATCCACCTTCATCCAGTACCCAGGAAGTCAAACCATACATTAGGTGTTGTGTGAAAATAGAAGAAAACTCCACCTCCTACATTAGCCAACAAAGCAAGAGTTATCAGCTGGATGCAGATACCAGCTGGGCATGCAGACATAACAAGACACTCTGGTCACCACAAAAGTGAGCTGCAGGTGTCTAGTAACCAAAATACTAAATTAGTTGGCAGAAGGGAATATATTCCTTTCTTTCAACCTCTCAGCTATACAAGTCATTCATCATATTCCAGACCCTGATCTTAACTTATGAGACATATTAATTCCAAGCTGCAATGTGCTGTTCCATATTAGTCACTGCTCCTAGAATTTCTTATGATACTAATTAAGCCCTGAGATTCTTAAATTGTCTAAGCTGTGCACTGTGTTTATATTGCAGAACACAGGATTTCAATTGAGCAGCCAGCTCATTATTGCTCATGCTCAGACCGTGGGATAATGAGCTATTACTGCTTGCCTCAGGTGATTCCTGAGCTAGGAGGCAGCAGGAGGAAGAGCTGCTGTGTGTAGCTGATGGCATTGTCTCACCATGGCAGCATTTAGGAGACCTTGTCATAAGGAGAAGCCCAAAACTCCAGGACAGAAATCAAAGGGAAAATTCAAGGAGAGAGTGCCAGAAGCCTGAAGTTCTTATTTTCTCTTAGTGGTAGAAATAATTAAGCTCACATTTTTGATGACAGATCATTATTTCTCCCAAGCAATGATATTTGACTCATGGAGAAGAAGAAACATCGTCACCATGGACAAAATCTAGACAGAAATATCTTTTCAGTCCTGGATGTAATTGCTGAGATGTTACATTCTCCTGTCTTTTCCCACAACCTGGAAATGACTAATCACATCTGTCAACGACTCTACCTTGCCTGTTGGCTTTTTTTTATTTTTGTAGTTTATTTTTTTCATAAACTCATTCTGACATTACAGAGAAGATAACTATAAAACATCACTTGTTCTTAAAGATCTTTGCAATTCAATCCTTTTCTATAGTAATTGCTGGAAATGCTACTTCCAATCTTCCATAAACTGTGTTGTGGCATACATGAAGAGGAGTCACCAGATAAAAACATATCTAGGCATTCACCATTAGAGTATCAAAACTCTTGTGGCTGCTGTTCACATTTTACCCTCCTTCTCAGAAGGATTCATAAGTGTTAGGTCTTGTTTGGGATGTAGTGGTTGGGATGGGGCACTAGGTTAGGTATAGAATTAATGTGAGGAAATAAACTCTTACACCCCTGTCTCCCAGAGCAGGGCCTTATAAAGTAATATTTTCTCCACCTCAAACCCTTTATTCAGGCTTTAAATGACAACTATCTACACCTCTCCCCACATCACACTCCATATCTTTTAATAACAACATTATATATTGGTGGTAACAGAGATAAGGATGCACCTTTGCTGTGTTCTGACTGCCAGTACTTGAAGGATGGCTGGAGGAGTGGAAGAATATTGTGTGCTTCTAGACGAGGAACCAGGCTAAGAGGACACAGGAGGGCTCAGTGTTGGATGAAACCCAGGTGCAGAGGGAGGAATTTCCTCAGAGCAACCATCCTTGGAATGAGTTATCCTGTGCCTAGGTTTCCCCTCAGGCAGAGCTCATCCATTCCCTGCTGAGGACAATCTGTCAGCCAGTCAGGAAAGGGTATAAACCAGCAAGCCTGCACTCATGATCAAGGGAGCAGGGCCTGAGAAAAGACCTCTAGTTAACACATTTGGCACTACTGATGCCCTTCAATGCTTTTCTCTGGTAAGGAATACAAAAACACACTTCAAACTAGAGTTCAGAGTTTGTGCCCTGCATATTATCAGAGAATAAAGCCATGATTTCAGCCATGCCTGATATTGATGTAATAAGCTTGAATTGTGCACCATAATCCTGGCTTCTAAATTTATTTCCACATTAAAAATAAAGTTATGGTATAATCAATTTTGAACAGTATTTTCAGCTTTGTCACCAGAGAGAGCATTACTTTTCAGACAGTAAATAACAGTATTGAGTACAGTTGCAAAAGGTCTAAAAAAAATCCTGTGAGGAGGGTTTGTGCCATCTGCAAATAATTTGTGTTCAGCAGGTTTTAGGGCTGTCAGCCCTGCCTCACTCATCTTTTGTTTTAATTAAATAAGGCAGTACCTTCCATTGAAGGCAAAATAACACATATAGCCCTCCTTTTTACCTAAATCATGTCTGTTGTGAGGTGTGAAGCTCTCCAAGATGGTCACCAGACAGAGGGACTGTTTTGGACTATTATGAGACTTCAGCAACTCCAGCACTTCTTTAGTAGAGAGAGACTTCTCAGAGATTCTTAATTTCTCTCAGATCCTGGAACAACAAATATATCCAGCATGCATGAAATAAAGCTGGCCTGAGAAAATGAGCGTAAGAGCTGAACTTCCATTTCTCCCAGCTACTTAAAATCATTTATCACTTCTAGTACTATTAGATTTACTATTTCAAATCAAATCAAGGCTGTGGATTATAGTCTAAAATAAGTAGCTGATTGTAAGAAATAGCCCAGGCTGAAAACTGTGGGCAAAGCACATGGACAATGGAAAAGAAGACAGAAAATAAGCAAATAGAAATAAAAATGTGGGTATCCCAGGTGAAGATAAGCTAAATCAACAGCAGTAATCACAGCTGACAGAAACAAAATTACTCTGGAATCACTGAAATAGGGAGGGATGATTGACTGGTGGTATGCACTCTGTCTCTGCTCTGCCTACTACAAGTAAGGAAAAAATTATTAACCATTTATTATTAACCAAGTAATAATCAATCAGCAACATTAAAAACCCTCAAAAATTTCATATCCTCATTCCCCTCAAAATTCTGTCAAAACAGATGTTATCTACAGCATTGCCTAAAGGGCCAGTAGTGTCTGGCTATTTCAAAATAATCCGTGTTATCCAATTTACTGAAATCAATCTCCATGTGCAGATTAATTTGGGGCTGTAGATCTGTGAGTGCATCTTAATTTTCTCAGTATGAAAAGAAAATAAAATCATGTCAGGAAGATAGACCAGGAGTAAGAAAAGAGCTGGCTGATAACTGTGCAAAGGGCCCTCTAGGACTATCATGTTTACCAAATTTAAAAGGCTAGAATGAACAAAAATGTGAGACAATGTCTCTTTTTGTGAAAGCAAAATTCAGAAATGTCCTTTGAGTTCAAAAACAGAAGATAGCCTTTGTCAAACCTGATTTCTTACTTCTTCAGAAAACACCCTAAAACTTCCTAGGCTGGAGTTTGATATTTGAAATGGCAGCTTTCAAAATACTACATTTTTATACTTTAGGAACAAACAAGGAACTTGTCATCAACTAATGCCTCATTTTACCACAGCTCCCTGGCTTTGCATCTATCATTTGATTCACTTTCTAAAAAATCAGCACAGTAAACAACTTTCTTATTTTAAGGTGGGTTTTCTTTTCTAAGGTAGGTTTATTTGCTATACCAAAGCCTTCTTGCTCTCAGGCACCACACACAAAGACACAGAAGCTGAGGACTCTTCTTGCTCCCCTGTGGGGGGAACACCCCCTCTTGCCTTCCTCTCCTTTTTGCCAGCAGGACTGTGTGCTTCTTTCATTCTTTGCATACTGGAGGCTCTGTGAAGGATGATCTATCCTGCTAAACTGTCTTTAAGCAGGATGAATGTAATTACCTGAGCTGGAATATATCCAGGACTCTGGATTTAACAGCCATTAAAAATCTTGTTGAACATTTGTCATACCTTCTCAAATCACCACACACAGTGACAGCTTGGCATCTGAAAGATGGCAGTTCAGAACAGCACTGCTCTTACACCAGTGCATTTGCTCCTCAAACAGAGAAGAAGTGAATGTCCCAGTCATGAGGACAATGTGATGGATGGGGCAACAATGGACTTTGCATTTCTCATACACTTTCCACCCAAACATCTAAGGAAGGGCTGAATTAAGCTTTAGCAAGCCTTCAGGTTTGGTAACTGGCTGTTAACTTCAGCACAGGAAGATGAAAATGTGGCTTGTCAAAAGTCACAGATCAAATTTTACAGCAGAGCAGGGGATGGAAACATCCTGGAGAGCTCACCTCTCCTGCACAGAGATCTCTCCTCCCCGTGCCAGAGGCTCTACAAGACTTTTGAACACAGAAATAAGCTGGTATGGAGCCCCATGCTCCAGATTTACACTCAAGTGTGAGTGCAAGATTTGTGCCTGCAAGACAACTCTTAAATTGGTTAATTACATTAAATAGAGACAGTCACAGCAAGGAAAACTTTAAAGAAATTATTGTCAATATCTCCTATTTCTCTCACCTGCTGCCACATTTGGGAGTATTTTTTGCAAAATCTCTGACACTTCTGGGGCACTTTCCATGAGTGAGGCATGGGGAATGAGCCTGCTCATGGGATAAATGACCCAAGTATGGCAGGGCATGGGCTGGAGGCGGATTGATGCAGCACCAGTTCTGACTGCTTGATATTCTGGCAGTGAGAGAGTCCAGGCTGGCCTCTCAACACAGCATTGCATGAGTCTATTTGGAGAGGAGGGCCTGTTGGGAAACAGCTCTTTGTTGAGGAAATGTTGATGTATAACTGGATCTGTTTGTAAATCAATGTGCAGATGACCTTTCCCTGCACAGCTGGAGCAACGAGTGTTGTGAAAAGAATCAACCTGCTATTGTTAGCATGTAAGATTTTCAGTTAAGGTACTTACAAATGGTTTCATGACTGTAGCTCATTACCAGAAGACATCATCTGCTTTATAAGCTTATTTTTAATATAAATTTATATTAAAATGAGATGTTGTAGCTTGATCCAGTTTTCATTACAAATTTTAATCTCAAAAGGAAGTGGATAATAAATCCCAAGTTAAATCTCATAGTTTCTTATGCCATGCCCCAAGTGCTAAATAGGGAAAGTAATAACATAATGCACAGCAGACAAATAAAATAAATTTACTTTATTCTAAAAAACAACTTATCTCCAGACTTCTATTCTCTACGTTCTGAGCCTAAAAGTATTGCTAATGTAACAGCTACTTCTGGTTCTTCAGATAGTTGGTGCCAGTGGTATTTGTTTATCCAGCTGTATTTGTTAATCCACTGAAGTCTTGTGTAAGGGAATCCTTGATTACTCTTAGCCATAAGGAGCTTGTGACCTTCATCAAGACTGGCTGCTATCACCAGCTGGCTCGAAGAAATTACCTCAAGTGAGAATTACATTCCCTTCATGGTTTTTCTGGTTACATGTTTAACCTTGGAAAATACAGTGTTTCTTTTAGGAAAGAGAGAAACACCACCTAAGCTTGTTGCTCAGAGCATGTTGGACTCTTGATTTACTTTTTAGCCCATTAAAGGTCAAGTGTCTGTGCTCATCCAGAGCACAGTCTCAGAAAGGAGTGATTGTAGGTAAGGTACAGAAATCTTCACCTTCTCTGAAAAAACAAATTGCTAGCTTCTAAAGCAAAAACAGTCAATCAAACAAGCAAACCCAAATGCCTTAATCTGGAGAATGGTGTATGGCAAAGAGAAAGAACTTTTTGAGGGAAATACTGACATTTGCCCATCTTAGATAAACAGGAAAAAGGTTTGCAAAACATAGAAGTATGAGAAAAAGATCACCCTAAGATGATCTAGAGCAGCCTCAAACAGCATCTGCTCTCTTTGAGTTATAAGAAAAGATCTAAAAGTCAGTATTTGCTATATTTCTATCAGAGACTCATTTCGCTGTGAATCCAGTTTAAGCTAATTGTGCTTCCCATAGAGCCAGTTTAAAGGCAAGAACACTCACCCCAAGCTAAAAGTGGAGAGCAAAATATGTCACCTTCTGTATATCAGTCTCCATTGGCAGTCTGTCTGTGCTGCAAATCCTTGAAGGGGGTCAGAACCAGCCCCACCCCAATTAGGAGATGCGGGCTGATAGCTGGAGTGCTCCTCACCAGAAAGGTGCAGGTAGCTTGGCACCAAGGCAAGCCTGGTGCTCTGGAAGGACAAGAACTCACAGAGAGACTGAACTGTGCAAGGGTTGAATTCAGCCTGCTGGTGCTCTGTGATCCCATCCAAAAACTCGGCACTGACCATAACTTCCAGTTAAATATATGGAATGCAATTATTTCAAGTCTTTCACAGTCATTCTGTATCATAGAGGACTAGCCTGGTGAACCCTACAGCCTTGAGGAGTGCAGTTTTCAGTTTTACCTTGTTTTAATATCACAGAAGTAAATATTTAATTTTTTTTAATGCCTGGATGCAATGGGAAAAGAAGTAAATGAACACTAAGAATTCCTGGTTTTCTTATATTCCCTTATGGGATTGTGAACAAAATTTATTGATAATTTTAAAATCATATTACCATCTGTTATTTCTTGCCCCATTTAGTTACAAAAATGGCTGGGTTCAATCCCACCAGTGTTGCACTTCACCTCGGGAAAACTTTTGTCCAAGAATTTCATACTGTTATGGAGAAGATTTATATAAGCAAAATTGGTGACGTTGGAGCTGAAAGCAAAGTCTGGAAACATGGCAAATTTTCCTACGATGAAATCTCCAAACATCTATAGTTTCAATAATAATTCTATTCCTGCAGTGATTGAATCAAGATATCCCATTAATTTAATCATCTAAAACCAAGTTAAATTACTGTGGGTAGGATTACAACAACAGATACAGTGTAAACAAATAAAAAGAACCCACAATAATTGAAACATTTTAGTTTAATGCTGCCACTTAATAATGCCTGGATCTCATTCCAAATGGGAATAAGCAATACAATGGAATTAAAACATCTCTTGATGAACCACAGAGCTGGGGTGCACTCCAGCATCTGCCTTAACACAGACAAATACTTTTAAGTCCATCTTGGTGTGTCCACAGCACACAGGCGAAGGGGTTTCACTCAAACTCAAAAAGTGAAAAAGGAAGGTAACAAATTTAGTTTAGTGTGGTATATACCCATTTTTGTATGCATGGCAGAGGGCAAAATCAAACAAAGATTATGGGGAGGAGTAGCTGTTGGAGAAGTCATTGTAGGGTTGCAACAAGCAAAAAATGAGGTAGAAATTTGAGTCAAAGGTCTCACTAGCAAATGGCTTGGTGTCTTGAAGTTAGGGAGAGGGATTTGGTGTGAGATTTCTGTAAATCATTAAGAGTTCATAGGCCTTAATTTCCATTTTCAGTTGTTCTCTCAACAGGATTTATTTTCATGTCTACATTTTGACTGATTTCCTATCTTGAAAAAGAAAACATCACCAGCTCTGTAAACCAAATGAGATCAGCTGTGTATCCACACATGAGAAAACAACATTTGTGTTGCTCTGTAAATTCATTGTAAATCAGCAAGACAGATTCTTCTTATATGGCCCATTTTTGTCTCCTAAAATAAAGGGGACCTACTTTGATTTCCTTTACCATTGTGCTCCTTGCTCAGTTTCCTCCACTGCCTATTTCACGCATTAATCACCTCAAGACCAGAGACTTTTTTTTTTTTCTTTTAGGCCCCAGACAGCTCCACTGCCTTCCTTTCTCTTTTTCCTGTACTGACTATTCCCAGGTTTACCTTTACCTGGCTGGTAACTGGCAGCTGAACTAATTTGTTTCAGACCAAATCCCTTGAAAGCTCAGCAAGGCCCTCTCAAACTATTTTCTTTTTGTAAGGAATTGCATAACTTTGTACTTTGGTGAGCAAGTCAGAGAAGGAATTACTGATTTGTCTTGCTTTGTATTTCTCAATATCTAAGAAATAAAGGTTCCCCTTTCATTCTTTGTCATAGCTGTATCTCCTTTATTGGTGGAGAACTGCCTTTTGCAGCCCAAGTGGATGCTCAGGACAAGCTCTGCAGAGAGTAGGGAAGGTCACTATTGATGGCCACTGTTGTTGATGATCAGTGATTACCTGAGGAGACTCTTGGCATGTCTTCATGTCAGTGAGATCAGGATCCAGCCTTCTGCAGGTGTGGGTGAGCCTCTGCTTTCTAGGAATTACTAGGTGGAATTTTATTAGTTCTTTTAAATACTCAGACACAAATTGCTCCAAGCTGTTGATTTATAAAAATGTCTGCTTTTGGTACCTCATTTCCCCCCCCCCCCCCCCCCCCAGCTCCTGCTGGAACAAAAGTAAATGCTAGCTAAATACATCAATTGATTTTCATGTCAAGGTGTAAGTGTCCTGGCAACAGTAGCCTGGGAGAGAAAACAACAAGGTTCATGCATTTTTGCCATGTGAAAAGTCACAAATTTTTTCTCTTCACAAAATGATGGCTTAAGTTTGTTAAGGTGTTTTTCTGACAAAAAAACCCAAATATATGATTAATAAGGTGTGAACCTTACTCTAGTGGCTGCCAGACTGGTGGTGAAGACACCACATGCTCAAATATACTGCTCTGCATCAAAATATCATCTGAAAAGGTCCAGCAGAAATGAGTGCTCTGTAGTACAAGCACAGTCAAAATACAGTAAAAAACATGGATCATGGGAGTGTAACAAGGAGAAGGGTTAAAATAGGCACAAACTCTATAAACATGAAGTGATTTGTTCTGTGTGAAGCTGGACTCCGCACTTCCCAGTGTCCCTTGGAAGAGCCTCCTTACCAGAGAACACAACCCTCTGCAACAGTGGGCAAATATAAAGGTTTCATTCTAAACTCCTGAGCCTGCCATTCCCTCTCCAAAGTTCCCAAGCTGAAAACATTTCTAATGATACAAAATTCATAACAGAGAGCTCTGTTCTGGATTGATGTACAATTGCAAAGCCCTTTGTCTGCTGTTCATAAAAAGTCAGAAACCTTAATTTTTGTTCACACCAATTAGCACTTGCTTCCCAGAGCCACAGTGCTGACACCAAGTCCCAAGTGAATAATGACAGCCTGTGTCATGCAAGCAGGCACTGAGCACATCAGCTGAGCCTCAGAGAGCCTCAAGAGCCAACGAATCTCAGCAGTGAAGTACCTTAATTTGGGGCTCATCTTTTTACATTGGGGTCTTAATGGTTTGACTCAGTGATCTTAGAGGTGTTTCCAACCTTAGCAATTCTATGACTCTTCACAAATGAGTCAAGGTTGAAGGAGCTACTGGATGTTGACATACATTACTTTAAAGCCTGCTTAAAAGAAATTAAGGGCTCTTCACATCCAGTGTGATTGCCACCTTTGGCTCACATTGAAGCATAAAGAGGCCACAGCTTTGAGCAATTTATGTCCCAGGTTTGCAGTGGTCTGTGTTTCAGCATCCTTGCAATCCAGTTGACAATTCAAATTCAAATGTCTGGGCCAGATGGAGATGAATGCTGTCTGAGGCAGTTCTGGGAGTTATATCCGGGGCTCCTTAGAATAGAAGCAAGGAGTGGCTTCTTTGGAGAGAACTTGAACCCTGTCTTTATTGATATCCTCTGTGTTATTAAGAAGCTCCATGTGGAGAACAAGGCTAGGTGTTGTTTTGCTGTGCCCTACAACAAGGCAGATTTTCCCCACCACAGGCTTGGTGAGTGAAAACTTCTTCAGCAGAACCCGGGATGGGATAAAGCTCAACATATGAACTTCAGCTTGAGCTGAAGAGATTCCCATTGGCTTCAGTTTCTCTTGCACTGCTGTTTCCATGGAAGTGTTTGGGTGCTGGTGGCTTCACTTCCAACTACAGTATTTTGTCCATGATTCCTATTTAAATGTGCTGCCCATGGCTGGTATTATTTTTAATTGGAGTGAGTGTGGCACTCCACAGCAGTCTTGCTGTGGCTTTACAAAGAAGCAGAGGCAGGAAGAAGGCTCATACCCTGCTGAGCTGAACTCAACTGAACTGGGCTGAAATCAATTTGTTTGCAGCACAGTTTGACATTCTAACAAAACACTGGGAAATAACTGTAATTTTATTTTTATGGTGCTTAAAATAGGAACACAGAGAACAGAGAATGGCATCTTCATTACACCTGAAGAGTTGAGGCAGTAAGAAGGATGGGATCCATAAACTGATTTTGACTTTGCATATAAATTATGTTTTTTTCTCACTAACATTACTGAATGCTTTTAATTAAAGAAGAGTGTTTATAATTTACATTTTGGCTTTCTGAGAAGTAACTTGTTAGAGAAATGAGAGCAAAGAAGCAAAGGTCTAGTTGCAGGTCTGAGAAGGCTGTGTGTCAATAGCAATCTCCAAGATAACATTAATAATCTCCTAGATAACATTTTTATTTCTCTAAGATAGACCTCTTCCTTAGTTACACAACTTTCTTAGTAATTATACATAATCACTGCAGTTTTACATAATGACAACACTTACATATAATGACTGCATGGGCCATGACAACTTCTACTGTATTGGTTTTTTAGCTTTCAGTTGTATATTTAAAGAAAGAGAAGACAATATACACACCAGCAAAGAGCTGGCATTTTAGGCATGTCTTCGCCCTTAAATAAAAATTAGTTTGAACCTGTTGGAAATTTGGGGGATGAAATTGTTTCCAATGTACTTCAAAATGCCAGACTTCAAGCTATGGGAGCCATTGCTAAAGCACAAGAGATGTCTTTATTGTCTGAGGAAAGCCAGAGCCTGGCAACAGAGAGCACCAGCTCCAGGAGTTGTCCAACTTGCATCCTCTTTTATGGGTCAACTCAGAAAAAGAACCTTAGTTTTATAGCTGAGGCATAGATGGGTAGCTTATAAAAACAAGTGCTGAGCTAAAAGCTGTAAGGATGAAATTCCTGCCTGTCAGAAGAGATGATGGTCTGGACTCATGCAGGTCAGGAAGGCTTTTCTGCCCAGGAGCTGCTGACAGGTGCTCCAGCTCTGAATGGACATTTCCCAAAGGCTTCAGTTTTGGAGGTCAGTCAATGACCTTCCCCTGTGTGGGCAGGGTTAACAGCTCTGCACGTTCCAAGGGGTTATAACAGAAGTACCTGTGTACCTCACCAGTTCTGCAGTGCTGCATCTCTGGTCCTTTATGTACTGCTCACTCTTTTAGTTTATTGGAATGATTTTTCAGTTCCCCAGAAATTTCAGAAAAGACACTTCACATCCAAGGAAGAAGGGGCTGAAAAATGCATAGCACTCCTAGCATCAAGGAAAGCGGGTACCAGCCTGGGAAGTTCCTAAAAGCCCTGCAAGAGGTGGGAAGGATTGTCTACCAAGCCCTTAAAAGTCACAGGAAAAAAAAAAAAAAAAGTAATTTCTGCACATTTTAGGCCAATTTATCAAGTATAATCTTTCTGGATGTATAGGCAGCTACTGGATCATGAGAGGGAGTACAACAGAACACTCTGGCCTCATTAGAGGGGTATGTGTGACTCAGATCCCAGTGAAGGCTGCCATGACCTCCTGTGAGGAGTGCAGATATCCCTGAAGACAAGATATCTCTGAGAATGTGGTTACTCAATTCCACAGCATCAGTCCCACTCTGAGGACATATACTGCATTTGTTAAACAGGAATACTTTTTTCTCCCTCAATTTTGCCTTCCAATTTACCAGCACAGCCATTTCCCCAGCCTGGCACCAACTGATAATCTCTCTTTTGGAGTGCTGTGCATCTGCCCAGCCCTCTGCAGACAGAGCCAGGCTCCCTCCTGCTGTGCTGGAGGGGACAGGCCATGGGGAAGGTTCCCCCGGGGCTGCCTGGCTCCATTAGGCAGGTCTGTGCTCCCTGCATGGGCACAGCTGCTTGGATCAGAGCTGGCTGCCCTCCAGCTGGCACAAAGCAACAGGAGCAAAAGTCCTCACCACCTTCCCTGAGCCTTAATAGTGCTATTTGAGGACCTTCAGGAGCTCCATTAAGGTGAGGTAAATTGAGTTAATTATGCACATTAATCATGATTATTAATGTAGTGCTAATGAGGATACAGAGTCCTTTTTTTTTTCATCTGACATTAGGCAAGCAAAAAAAATTCTACTGGCTAAATGGTGTATGTGGGAGAAAGGGCATGAAAACACTGAGATATGCTAAAAAGATCTACCCACAAAAATTGATTTTTTTTTTGGCAGGGATTTCTGCCTCTCTACATTCACATCACCTGTCACCAAAATGAAGACTTCCTGCTGCCAAAACAAAACTGCCTCTATGGACAGAGAACTCCTTTGCCATATCTGATCACCTGCATTCCAGTTGCAGGATTTATCCCACAGTACCTGAACCTCTACAGCGCTCCTGTTTCCATGGCTAGGGCTGGTCCAGACAGCTACACAGAGAGCTGTGCTGTACAGGCAAAGAACTGGGAGCCAGCCTCTTCTTCCTGGATGTCCACTGCCCTTAAAACTGACAGTGATTATTGAAATTTGACTTTCTTCTGCTCTGCCCCTTTGTGAGGGGGCACTGCAAGAAATATGATGGAGATTGTTCCTGGATGAGAAATGTAAATTCATTTTCTGACCAGTTCCCTCTGAAACCAACTTTGAGCAGTTCTGGGACTAATTAAATCTCAATTCCTTATGGAATTCAGATGAGGTTTGCATCCCTCTGTTTTATGTCCAACATTACTCCAACTAGTTTAGCATTTTTTAGAATTTTCAAATCTCAGGGCTCATGCGCTTATCATGACTTCTCATCACAAAAATATTATTCTGATTAGGGTTCAGAACAGATGCTTGAACTCCAGAAGTCTTCAAATCAAGTCTCTGTTGTATCTAAGGGGCACCATAAAGGACTCAGAAGAGAGGCAGGGCTGACTGTTGTGTGATGCCACCATAGCCAAACCACTCTAGCAGCCCCAGTCTTGACCAGTGTGAACTGTTCTGCACCATTTGAGCCAAGCTTTGGGGTCAAGGATGAGACTAGGAGGGTTTAGGCATTATGAAACAAATATAGAAGTAACAACACTTTTAAGATTTGAGGAGAGGCCCATGAAACTGAATGAAGGTTCTTCAGGGTCCAAAAGCATTTCAATATTTACAAGAACCAGAGGAAGAGCAAAACAATGAAGAAAGGAACTTTAGAATGAAGCACCTTAGGATGACATTTTCTTTTATGGGGTTTAATGCCTTTGTATTTGCCCTTATCTCTATTTTCTAAAGCAACTGTTCATATGTGGTTAAAGAATAGGGGAAAAAAGACCATAAAAATGCCCAAAAAGTTTCCCATAACCTTTCACAACCAATCTTAATTTGAAAATATCTCCTCCCCATAACAATATATCTGAAGGAATTAATCTAAATGTCATCTTTTGGCAGCAGATTTGGTCATCAGCTCCCAGAATGTTAATATTGTAAAAAAATATAAAGTTCAGTGCTAGGACAAAAAGGAATATAGGGAAATGAATAGTTAAATGTGAATACAAAGGGTGCGGGAAATACAAAATAGTCTTTGAGAGCAGCTTAGAGGTGACTGGTTTTGCTGAGAAATTCTGGCACACAGGAGTGTGGTGAGCACATGGCTAAGTGCAGGTGGCAGAGGTTTGTTTCTCAGTCCTGCCCTCCCATGTGACTCACAGGAGATCCATCAGGACTCACAGCTTTGTGCTCTGGCTGGGATTCACCATATGGAAGGAAGGACTCCTTCCCCATTCATAATGTCCGCTAATATCATAAAAACTCCTGTACCATATGAGTCAATCCTCCTTTCCTTTGCATTTAAGATGGAAATTAATCTGCCACTGAAGGAGAACAACAGGAAAGAGCAAACACTGCAGGATGGAAGCAGAGGAGGTTAGGAAGGGAAAGAGAGGTGCTGTTTTGCTTTGGCCTGTGAAGTCCTGGGGACAGTCCTGTTGGGGCTGCTCCATCAAATAATGCCCCTTTCTCCTCTGAGAGGTCTGGTCAAAATCATCTGCACTAAACTTCTGGGTGCCTTCCAGGCTGTTTCAATGTAGACAAGGCTTTATTCTGTCTTACACTTCCCTTCTGTTCTGATAAACCTTTCCATGACCCTCCAGGATTAACTCTGCTGGCTCACTCCTGTGAACAGACAGACAAGATACTGGAAAGATCCCCAAATTCTCTGGGAGTATGCTTTCTGTTTCTCACCCTCAGCAGTGATGAAGAATCAACACCACCCAGTTCAAGAGTACAAACATTTACACTATTCTGACTGTCAGACCTCAGGTTGCCAAATATTTCATTATTTCATGAAGTATGTAGCATACAAAGCTATTCACCTCCTGATTTCCATCAGCTTTTACATCATCAATGTTTTAGGTAAATGGGGACACCCCCACATCTTCATTAGGCCACTCTGACACTAATCCAATGGCTTTTGAGCAGTGCTGTACTCCTCCTGGTTCATAACCCTCATAAAAAAACACAGTAGCAGAAATTTTTCATCTGCATCCAAGATGAGACTAATTTCACTGGTGAATTTACAAAATAGGTGAAAGTGCACTAGGACAAACTGGAAATGACAAAAGGTAGATTGGAGAATTAGGTTGTTTTCCTTCCCAGGTCTTTCTCTGTCAATGGCCCCTGCTGTCCAGTGGACACTGTCTACATTCCAGTGAGCCACACCTTTCCAGGTGTTTCAGACATGGTGCACATCTTCTGACTCCTCTCTCCCAGCCCTCCAGGGTACAGTCACCCACAGAAGGGCTTCAGGAGTGTCCCACCTCCTCCTGCAGTCCAGCTGTTTCTATCCTATCCATCTACGCACCATTTGGAACAGGATTCACCTCTGGATTAACGTCAGTAGTGGCAGAAGCCCAGCATGCATCAAGAACCTCCCAAAGTCTGAGACAAAAGGTTATAATCCCATACTCCTCATTACCTGAATTCAGCCAGATCCTTGCACTGTGTATTGCACAATCTCCTTGCTGCTATAATTTTCTATTGTGTGTCCCTCAAGAGCTCTCCAACTGATTGCTTTGTTGAAACACTGAACTTGGTGGCAAACTCAGATCATTATAGGAAACGTGTTTGATTTATTTTATGTAGACTGAAGTACTCTGTGGAAATACTTCCTATTCTCCTTCCTGTGTTACCACAGGAGTTCTGTACAGCTCTGATTTAGCCCTTTGATGGCACAGGGAACTCCTGACAGCAAGGCTAACATCTGCCTTAATTTCTGTCTTTGCAGGATGTCTGTCATCTTCTCTTCCATGATAATTTTTTCAGGTACGGAAATTTCACTGCTTTGGTTTCACACACGATTCTCCTGCAAAAGCCTCTGCTGGTCACCTGCCTCACATCTGCCAGCATTTTGGGGGATCTCTTTCTTTCCTGCCACTGACCACATGCCACTGGTTTTGTTGTTTCCATCAAGGAACCTTTCTGTGAGTGCACATTGCTGATGTGCCTCAGCTTTGATACCCAAACTGTATCAGATTTATCAGCACTTGTTTCAAATCTGTACCTCTTGGTAGTCCTAGAAACCAGCAAGCCGTGAGACACAAACACTTGTGGGTCATCCTAACAAACCATTATATTAAAATTTCACATGCTGTAATTAGCACATGTGGTTATGATTATGGTTATGAGGATTTTATTCTTGCTAGTTAACATTTATGCTTGGCTAATGGTCAGGGATTTTGGTTAGACCTGGAAAACAGGCTAGATCTGTACAGGGAAGGATGTGCAATGTCCTCCCAGGCACTCAGAGCGCCCTAGCTGAAGTTGCCCCAGAGTTTCCCTGCATTATGGTTAATTATGTGAATAACTCTGAGAAGGGCAGGGATCTGTCCTGGCCACAAGATTTTTTTTCTGGTTAATCTCATAGAGGGTCTGGTTTGAGCATAATCCAGTAGAAAATTCACATTGATAACTCACATCAATGACTTCCAGCTACAATGTGTACAGTTTTGTACTGCATTTCCATTTTTCTTTATCCTATTCCCAGTTCCGTGTATGAATTCCTGTGCTGGTGCATCCCCCCCAGCCCCCTGAGGCTGGCCTATGAACTAAGAAATGCCTTTTAGGCTTCAGCCTTGAGAAACTGCACCTGGGCTCAGCTCCTCCCCAGTTTATCAGAAACACTGTTTCCAGGAACTAGTCCTGTCTAACAAGCTCCTGTTTTTTAATGAGCAGCCTTGGAAAATTATTGTTCTTGCCTGAATAACACACGTGCAATAATATTTTTGTTACTGAACCTTCAAAGAAAGTTACCAACCCAAATTGCTGCCAGATGGAAAATTACTGTGACTAAAGCCAACTCTCTTGCGACCCTATAAACAGCAAAGTGAGACCCTCTGGGTTCTCCTGGACTGCAGTGGGCAGTGACTGACAGATCCCTCTCAGTGGGGCCTCTCAGAGCCAGCAAGCTCTAAAGCTTGCTGCACTTGGAGGACTGGCAAACAGCATCAACAGATCCTGGGCTGAACCCCACTCCTCCCTAGGCTCAACATTCTGCCCATAAAGAAGATGCAAAGTCATCCAGAGTGGGAACTTGACTGAACTGGAAGGGAATTTTTCAGGATACCCTGCAGATACACTTTTGGTCTGTGCGCCTGCAAGTGGATAGGCTGTTGCAAAGGGACTATGGGTGTGGCTCTCCTAGATTACTAAACACTTTAGATTTATAAAATAGGCCTGTGAAAGAGTTACTCTTGTGGTGTAGTGAAGTCTATATGAATCCTTCATTAAATTGTTTAATTTAAATTAATGTGGTTTAACATTTAAGCATTAACTGTCAACCAAGATTGGGTCTCAGTTTAGCAAGGGGGTCTACTCTGAACCTTTTGAATCAACAGGAAGGCCTTCCTTATTCCTTTTTATCCTTACCCTTTCCCACTCTTATCCCTGTCTTCCCCTACAAAGCCCACTGCCCCCTGGATAATTTTTTATTTTGGTCATAGATTGATTGATTTTAGATTTGCTTTCTCTCTGTGTGAGCCTTTTCCATCTGGAAGAAAGCTCCAAAGTCAATGGTTACAGCAGCTGCATCCCAACTTTTATGATATTCAGAGCACTGTGAGTTTTTTCATCTCCATGTTTCAGAGTGCCTGGACTATAATTTTATTTTCTGGCAGGATTATGTCAAACAACTTGCAAAACTTTTGTAGTGCAGCATCTGGTTCACAGACAATAATCAGCAATAGCATTGAAAAATTTTGCATGCAGCCACCTTTTATTTAAGCTATAGCTTATATATAGCTTATAGTTTCCACAGTTTACCTCAACTCATTCGATGATTCAATCATTCTTTTGATCTCTGTGAACCCTGGTAAAAGTTTCTTACATTTAATTTGTGATTCTAACTTTTAAAATTAAATCAATAACACTTTGTTCAATGAGAAACTTTTAAATGCAGGCATAGCTCTAAGCTTGGGAATAGTCTAATTGACTTCAAAGAAATTAAAAGGTGTTTAAGCATCTTGCTGAATTAATAACTAATTGCATTATAACTTCAGGAACAAACTTAACTTAACTTGAAAGTTCAGTATAGTTTATTCAAACTTCCAGTTACAGATGGAATGTTCAGGTGCGTATGAATAAACACAGTGGCATATCAGAAACTGAAAATTAAAACTTACATGAAGCAAAGACTAGTTCTAGAGATACAGGAAGAAGCTAGTCTAACATGATTTCAAAAGCTCATCCAAAAAAATTGATTTTCTTTCCTTTATTCTTGCAAGCTGAAGCTTTTTATGGACTGACAGTATAAAATTACAAAGATAGGAGAAATGAATGAACTACTGGAAGGGAATGAAGGGTCTATTCAAAAGACAGTTCCTCTTGCTTTTCCTGCTGAAAAGGATTCTGTTACTTCTCATACACAGAAAATGCTGTAATTTTTCTCTTCTGCAATATTATGTGCAGAAGAAACAACCAAAAAACCAGTTTTGATGGTACTTGAATGAATTTCAAGAAGTCTTGAAGTGTGCTATGAATAGAAATATATTTGTTAACTGAGAGAGAGGAACAAGACATTTTTTCTTTGCCAAACCCAGATAAAATGTAACCAAATTGCTGGACTGGTGAGATTATGTGCTCTCCTCCCTCCTTGCTCCCAGGAACAATGAAAACTTTCTTCTAGTGTAAAAGCTTTCCTTTTTTTGGCTGAAATCATTATGGAAGATGTTGTTACTTTTAAAATCCATTTTAAAAAGAAGATTTCAATGGAAAACTTTAGACTGTGATGTTATGATAGTATTGTGCTTTTAATTAATATGAATGCTTAAGGAATTGACCTTGAATTTTCCCTTCAAATAAGCATTTGCAGGACCACATATTTTGGTTCAGAATACACTAATACTCCTTGCATACTTATTTTGAGAAATAACCATTTAAAACTAAGGGAAGATAATTCATCTAATTTCAATGTGAGCATGATCACAGGGCAGTAAGGCTTGGGCTAATTTAATCGTTTTGATGAGCTTACATCCAAGACAAATATGGTTTACAAGAAAGAGCAAAGCTGAGTTTCCAGACCTTATTTTGACTAAATTATTATTCACACATTATTCATCACTGCAACAAATGCACCACATCCTTCCTGTGCTGTTGAAGTCACCTGCTGTCTGAATGCAGCTATCAAAGTCATATGTTATTATGATATATGGTGCAGAAAACTCAAAGATTTTCCACACAAATCAAAACAGCTAGAGATTTGCAAGTTAGCCTAGCTTACCTCAGGGTCCCAACTTGCAAGAAATAAAATTATAAATATGTCTTTTGACCCTCTTGAAATGTTCCCAAAAGCAACTGGAGGAAAGTAATTTTCCAATACTGAAGACAAAGCATGTGGACTGTTGAGTGTGGGTGGCAGAAGGCATCCAGGAAGGGGCAGAAGTCTTTTAAAGCTCCACTTTGTCATGATGAGAACCTATCTGTGTATCCTGCAAAGGCTACATAAGAAAGGCTACTCGTGTCTCTGAGGAATCCCTTCATGAAATCTCTTCTTGTGTAACTACCTCACCTGCTGCAGACAATCTTATATATGTTTCTTTTCTGCAGAATTGGATCCCAGAATTTTTGCTCAGATAAGTTGCTGCCAGCTGAATAAAAGGAAGGGCTATTATCCCTCTGAGTTGATGGAGCTGACATTTTCTGTGCTGTAGCAGCTTCTCTTTGCATCTCAAGGCAAAGTTAATTACATTGTGAGACTTAACAAGCAAATGATCTAGTTAGAGTATTTATGGGGCTTCCATTAACCCAAGTTTCCCAAGCAATAACTAGGATTACTCCCCTGTAAGTAAGGAATATCCTTAAGCTGGTCTCAGTGGGGCACTGGGGCTCTGAGAGTGCATCAGCCTGGGTGTCAGCAGCGCTGCCCTCAGCTCCTTGGGCCACCCTGGAGCACCCCCAGGGTGTTTGGTGGCACAGAGAGGGTCTGCCTGGGGACAAGCTCCTGCCTTTGTGTGCTCCATCACGTCTGGGAGCTCCCTTTTTCCTCAGCAACGGGGCTCACACAGAATTCCTGTCAGATCCCTGGGCAGATGACAAAAGAGCAGGATTTAAGATGAAACCCCGCATGTAATAGAAAAGTTTTGCAAAAAATGGCTTGGAGACAAACCTAGCAGTGTACCCAGAGTCCCTCTGTCTGAGGATGTATTTGCAATGTTTGTTAGGAGCTCTGGGTTTGAACACTACCCTGCTTCCTCTGAAATTCTGTAGACTCTGAAATCTTAGACTACAATACCCAGTCTGGATCCTTTCTGAGCCCCTAGAAATGGTTTGTCACAAAATCACATTTCAGGTTTGTTACACCAGCAGCACTGCTGATTTTCTATCATAAAACAAGCTGCTAAGACCTGATGCTGAGGCCAGAACTTGGGAGTTACAGGCTGCTTCAAGAAAGGTATTGGGGATTTCAGCCTCTCTTAAAAGCTGCAGAAAATACCAAACGAAGATCAGAGATTTTCAGGACATTGCAGAATAGGAAGAGAGGCTCAGTACTGAGACCAAATCACAAATAACCTGTTCAACACCACAACTTGTCCATCTGGGAGCCCACTGGTAAACATTAATTGCTCCTTGCAGAAGTTAGGTATTAAAAAAAAAAAAAAAAAAAGTTTGTTTTTTGTTTTTATCCACTACGGTCTTTCAATGTATATCTGAAAAATTGGTTTAAGACTGGTTTCATTTTCTGAAAATATCTTTTCATGAACCAACTATATTATTGAGAGAGGAAAAAAATGTTCTACAAACATCCTTTGGAAACAAAGATGTGCAAAGTGTTTTATCTATTTCTTTTAAGAGTGGAATGAAAAGTGTGGATGAACTTTTAACCCCCTTCAGGACTGAAACACTGATGAAACCATATGGGAAACCTCCTCAATAGAATATGGATAAATGAAAGAATTCAGTTTTTGAAGCTTCTTATTCTTAACACTAAGTTCCATTTCGCAAGGCCTACGTACATGCATCTCTAAAGTATTACCCAAAAAATCCTCTTAACACTGCAACAGCTTTCATCTCTCTGCTTTCTGTAAAGACTAATCCATACCTACAGAAACAAGAGGCCTTTTGTTCAGCTCCATTCTTAAGACATTTTTTGTTACATTTTTCCTCTGTAGAAGCATAACAGAGTAAAGGCTAATATGGACCCAAGGAAGCAAATACAAAGGCAGGCTTACATTCAATGTGTGAATCTCGACTCAAAGGAGGATTGGATAGGCATGAAGATATTATCCATCTGTAGTTAATACATTTCTTTCTATGATAATGTGTTTGTGACTCTGATCATCTGCTTGGGCTGGCCCTAGAATCACAATGACAGAATAAATTGAATCTGGAGTAACAGTGCTAATTCACATCTATATTAGTAAATTGAGTATTACCAGGGCCAATTTCTGGTACCAAGGTGAGCTAACATAGACTGGCCCCAAATTCAGCTGAATTTCTTTCACCTTCAGAGCCAGGTGTCTGCACCAAGAGTGATTGCTGGGACCAGCTTCCAGCCCTGCCAACAACTCACCTGCGCTGGGATTTGAGCCAGTAGCACCTAACCATGGGACAAAACCATCCCAGGGACCACCCTGGGCTCACAAGGAGAAATGTCAAAATCCAGCATCTGAGGGTGTTCCTGGCCTGGTGTCATTTATGTCTCTGTATCTGCTTATGCCAGGTCACTCACCTGTGCCTGGGAAAGCTGCTGAAGATGAAATTGTTGTTGCGTGTGTGTGACACAGACACTGTGCCAACTGAGGCAGATCCCTGGGAACTTTTTCTTTCCTTCCCACTGCTTTTTCTTTCAGTGCAGTGTGTATTATCTCACATGGTTCTGCCTGCTGTTAGGGTTAAAGATAGTCAGGTAACCTTGAGGAAAGATTATGGGGACCACTGGTATTCAGATTAAAATGCTTCAAGCCAGTATCCTTATCAAGGATTTTTGGTGCATGTTTCTTGTTCATTTCATTGCCCTTCCAGAAAAAAGGGATTTTGCACAGCTCATTTAACAGGATGCATAATTCACTGGTGAGCTACACACCTCCCCATCTGTGCCAGCCACAGAGCAGAAGGGCTGGGATTGCCCCCAGCTACGGAGCCCGGCTCACGGTACAACATCATTCATCTCATTCCCGAGCTCCTGGCTCACATGCCCGGCCTGCCAGCTGACTCAGAGGCTTACCCACATCTGCCTATTAAAACCAGAGTAATCTGGTCATCTCCAGCTCATTATAACTTTGTTTCACATGTTTGTTTTTCCTTATGGCTGATTGCTGTTTCAGATCCAGAATCTGCCTGGGGTCAGTGGTCAGTGCTGACAGAGCAGATGCTGTCTTCCCCAGAAGACCTAGGTGTGGAAATTGGTGATTGTTTGTTTTTTTTTTTTAAATTGAGCTACAAAAACTTCGTGCATACTTCAGCTATCTCATCCCCAGGTTTCCTCTTCCTTCATCTCTGAAATTCAAGTTGTGTCCTCCCTGCTTGGAAATCACTCTTTTTTAACAAGCCACCTCATACAGTGATGCCTTGAACCCAATCATATTTCTTGCTGCAACTGCAAGATAAATAATACTTGTGTTTTGACTCTTCCAGGATTTAGACTTTTGTTATTTGTGACAGACTTCATACACAACAGTGGATTTAATATGTCAACGTTTCAAAATTACTAAAACTTTGGAGATGGAGTGACTCTGTGGTTATCCTGTGTGTTAGAGTCAAACAGATCAAATTATTTTTATTACAACTTAAACTTGGCTTAAATATGTCAAGGATAAAGGTTGTCTCTGAAGCATGTATTCATTCCATGCAGCAGGAGCAGGAGAGAGAAGGTGCTGGCTATTTTCCCAGGTCCAAAACAAATGATGCCATAAGACTCTGCTCCCTTCCACAGGGGCACTGGTCTTTCTTTCCTTTCAAGTCACTCCCTGCTTGCTTTGACCTTCCTTAAGTGTCTCCTTTTATTGCACTTTTTTTTTTTTCTCCAACTGGAGAATCATCGGAGTAAAATCTGACCTCAGTGATTCATCCAAGGCCACAAAATGAATAGGATCTTTATGAGACACCAAAGATGAGGACACTGATCTATGTCTCTGTCCCAGCCAGATGGCTGAGGTCCTTCTGCTCGCCTTGTGGCCAACTTCAGTGGCAAACTTTGGTCCAGTGCATGCTCACATGCATGTCTGCAAAATGCCACATGCAGCTGTGTGTTCACATACAGGTGCACTCAAGTTATTCCCTTGCTTGCTGGCACACTGTCACTTTCTTCAGGCTAATGGTGATGTAAAGTCAAAAAGTGGAAGCTAGAGCAGCAGAAGAATTTCCTGTTGTGTAGATCTTGGTAAATGCCCACAGAATAACCTTAGTGTGAGGGTGACCGACCACTGGAACAGATTGCCCAGAGAAGTTGTGGAGTCTCCCTCACTGGAGATATCCAGAACCATCTGGACACAATCCTGTGCCATGTGCTCCAGGGTGATCCTGCCTGAGCAGGGAGGCTGAACCAGATGATCCCACTGTGGCTCCTTTCAGCCTGACCCATTCTGTGGTTCTGTGAAATGAACTGAGCTCATGTGCAGTCACAAAGGCTGGGGGCAGGTTAAGGCTGGTAAACTTCAACAGCAACTCTTTCCTCCTGTGTTGCAAGATAATGAATTACAAAGAACTAAGGACAGGCCATACCATCCCTCTCCTGTTTCCTACAGGATTCCTTTCCAAAATTCTGATTCTTTAAGACTATTTTTAATTTTAGTGCTACATATGTTCTATTTGCCCAAGTATGATATAAGAAATGACCTGACTTATCAGAGATACATTTGGTGCTAACACAAATAATACAGGAATGAAGGACACATTGAGTAAAGGAAAACCTCAGCAAAGGCTGAGGATAGCCTCCCCAAGCTGCAGCTCACTTCAAGGTTCTGCCCAAGTTAATAGGGCAAAAATTACAGTACCCCAAGGCCCTAAGAAATGAGCATATTCTGGCTTCAAAAGAACACTTGACACACTCTAAAAAACAAGTGGTTCATTTAAAGGATGTGGTTTGAAAGACTAATTCTCCATACATTAGAGACAATACTTACAAGGCCCTTAGCTAAGACATCTAAGAAGTTACAGATCTGGAGGAAGTGGGAGGGTGAAGCAGCATCATAGAGGGTGGCTGATTATAGCCATGAACTTTTACCCCTTGTAGTCTGGATGCTTTTCCCTCAAACCGTTGTACCAAAATGTGATTTGTTACAGCAAGGCAGAGTGACAGTTCGGTCCGAGAAGTGCAGAAAAGGGAAATTTGAAAAGCTTAATTAAAAAAATGACAGGGATGGGCTGTGAGGAGGTTCCCAAGAAAATTTTGTAAGAGATTTTGCTTTCTAATATAAGTCAGCATTAAAGTAAATGAGCATGAACTTTGCAAATAAATGAAGCATTATGTCTCATGAGATTTCATCTACCTGTCATTATGGTCAATGAAAGAACTTCCATTAATCAAAAAAGAGAAATATTTTCATCTAATCACTGAGGGAACCTGAAGACCCATCATTTTTTCTCATTTGGTTTAATTCATATGCTTTTCTTTTCATCAGTCTTTTCATTACCTGTACATCTCATTAATGCAGAGGAAACAGTTTCTGTAAAAGAAAATTTTTTTCTGGCAAAAAGTTTAAGGTTTCCAGCTTGCTTAAAATATTAAGTTTCAAAACTGAGCTTCAATGCAATCCTCTCAATTGTGTTCTCCTCATCCTCTGCATACCTAACTCAGGCACTGAGGATGTACTTGGAAGAAATACTCAGCATGTCCAGTTGTATCAATGGTAAACTGTGCTCCAGGCTCAGGAGGTATTTGGTTGCTATGCTCAGAAAAATGGGGATGTTGTTCTTCATAAGGGATGTCCAGAATGAATGTGGTTGCCAGATTTTATCACCAGTACTCTACAGAGTAATAGAGATGTTGAAAACATGGATTACTGCTTTATTTCCCTCTGTATGTGTGTGTGTGTGTAAGTGTAGTGACAAATGCCATATAAGAACAAAAAGGTTATTGGCCAGATGGTCACTAACCAAAAATGTGGGGAAATTAACTTTTTGTCAGCTTATGCAGTGCTTTATAAAGTCACTAAAGGGATTTGTTCCAAATTAAAGATAGTGTTCTAATTTGTCATTGAGGACTGAGTTTACATATATACAAATGAGGAGGACAAATGAAAAGAAAACAAGAAAATTAATATTCCTAAATCCTAAGCACTTGAATTTGCAATCATAATGTTCATTTAGTGCACAGTTTTGCAAGTAAAAATCCTTGAGTATTAAACCAATGACTTAGAAGAAAATGTGAGTCACAGGAAATTACATAAGAAGTGATGTATAGAAAATATATTGCTAATAAAACATTTCACTTTCTCAGACTTTAGCAAGTCACTTAGATCGGCATCTCAGTGTTGTCCTGTATTGAACTGTGTGTATGTGTCATGAACAATGTGTTGTGACTGCTCAGGAAATCTCCAGAAGGCAAAAGCTGTTACAAAATGAATTAAAACATTTCAGACAGTGAAAGAATAGACTCCAATCTCATGAGGTTGCTATAACAAGCAAAATCAAAATACTATTTGTATTTGTAGCATGAACAATGGATCCTCTGTCTTGGAGTCATAGTAAAAAGGAAGAATAGTTTGTTTCCCACATGAGAGTTTTTCAAATGCACTCACATTCCAAGAAAAGGTGGGGGAGCTCTTTTCTCCACTGTGCTGCTTTGTCACATCTTACTGCAGAGCAGGAGAGGAAGGAGGGGAGCTGTGTCCTCCTGTGACATCATGTGCTTCACTCAGTAATGTGTGTGGAGGATAGGGAGAATTTATCTCCCCCTCTTTTTTACTGTTCTGTTTATGATCAGCCTACTTGAGCCAGTAGGAGAATTCTGAAAGAGAGAGTTTCTTGCCACGGAAAGTGACTCCCAAGTAGTCAGAGTTGTGGTTATACTGCCTCCCACACACTAAAGAACAGCAAACCAAGCAAGCAAGCAAAACTTATCCCTAAAAATGTAGAATGTCAATGAACTGGTTATAATGCTGCCAAACACAGGGCTGTGGAGCTGGACTGAACTGGATGTACCCTTAACTAAGCTTTGGAGATTTTTATATTCCTGGGAGGAAACTACCAGCCAAATGTGTAATTATCTGCTCTCCTTTACCACATTACAGTTTTCATTCCAGTTTGTTAGAAAATTTCTCCATCCCTGCCATTTGCACAGTGATATCCCACTGAAAACCATTATCTGTTTGAACTGCTCAGCTCTAGCATGAGAAAACCACTCTGAAGGGGAACAGGGAGGAACTCATTTTGCCTGCTCTGAAAGGATCACTGGGAGCTGAAGAGGAGGGAGGTTTTTGTGCCTGCCCCCTCTTCCTGACTGACCTTTCACTCAGAGGAGACAGACAGACTGCTCAGCAGTTCAGCACTTGTCAGCTCTCATGAGCACCTTGACAGGCTGGAGAGGTGGGTACCCAAAACCTCTTGAAGGAAACAGAACAGGGTGGGAAACAGTGGAAGGCAGTCCCAGGCTCTCCAAGCTGTGGGAATCACCTGGTCCCTCCCAGCCCTGGGGCTGGCTGCAATTTCCATCACACCTTGGCTATTGCAGGAGAAATGGCAGCTTCCAACTCCCCTCGAAGGTGTGGGCATGCAGTTATTGTGGCAAGGAGTCCTTGCTTGTGGCCTGAGAGTTGGAACTGGATGATCTTTAAGGTCCCTTCCAGCTCAAACCCTTCTGTGATTCCATATCCAGAAATATCCTCAAAAGATCCAGCTCAGAGCCATAAGAAGGTCTGAGCACAATCTTTATGGGCTGCATTAGTCTGTGATGGTAACTGATGAGTGATCTCCCTGTCTTTAACTTAACCCATGATGTTTCTCATCTCTTTTTCTCCCCCATCCTCTTGAGGCAGTCAGTGAGTGGGAGTTTGGCCCCTCACCAAGGTTAACTGAGCACAAGTCTGTAGGTTTAACTGAGCTTTTCTCAAGCCTTTGGGAGATGATAGCACCACAGAAGGTGCCCTCCATCTGAGGGCCTTGCACACTTAGAAAATGTCAACATTATGCAACTGATGCCAGTAGAGTTATATTCAGTTGATGCCAATATGAATTGAAAATCATTCTCCATGAGTTTTATTTTCTTGCTTGTGTCGGGCAGCACACAAATATGAAATGAAAATAAAATTACCAGATTGCTAACAGATTGAAACTGTGTCAGGAACAGCTTAGAATAGATGTACTGAGGAGTGTTTTCACTTGGAAGATAATTGGGTGATGGGCCAGATCAGGGATTTCTGAAGAAGTGGCAAATGAAAACTGGGGAATAAAGAATGTTTGGGGGTATAATTGCTGAGAAATAAATATGGTGAAGCTAGTTTTATCTAGGTATTTTCTCTTAATTTGTTTCTTTTTTCCTTACCAATCCATGTTCTATGATCAAATATGTTATGCAAAGGCATTCTGCAATGTCAGAACATTTCCCACCACGCTTCTTGACACAGTTAGCCAAAACAGTGTGGTCTTCTGTATTTTTTTCAGTTAGGAAAAACTGCTGACAGAGACAGAACCTCTTTTATTTACAGTAAAATGAACAGTTGTAGAGATGGTAGTAACTCCTTCTGCCAAATTCTCCCAATCACTCCTGCCCCTCCCTATCCTACCCAAGTTGTCTCTGAGTCACACAGGGGTTTTTTTTCTCACTTCTGATGCTTTCCTTCTGGCTCGTTTTCTGCACTTATATCACCTTTTGGCCTCTCAAAGGCCCAAAATCCTTACTAAAAAATAGAGAATTGGCCGTCATTTTTCATGCACGGTTTACAAGTGTCTTTGGACCAATGCCTTGTGTCTCTGCCTGAAGTAAAAGTGCTGTCATTGCTGCTAACAAGCTCCATGAAGAAGTCTTATGAAATCTTAAAATTCTTGAAAGAGGATCAATGTTTATACATAAACTGTAGTATTGTGCTCCCTTCCCTTCCCTTCCCTTCCCTTCCCTTCCCTTCCCTTCCCTTCCCTTCCCTTCCCTTCCCTTCCCTTCCC
>VZUI01086344.1:0-70780 GCA_013401135.1 Cettia cetti
TGTCCATCAATTGTCCTTTCACAGAAAGGAATCCAAAAACATGATAAAAGTTCTATAAACATTATTTTGTTTACATGAAATTTCTGACTCCAAGGCTGAAGGCTGGGAAACAAGGTGACAGAATAGAATTTCTGAAGTGTTGCTCTTCTGTGTATTGGTACGTATTACCATTGAGTCTGTAGCTCCTTATAGACTTTGTGACTTTTTTTTGCTAGAAGGAGTCCCAGAGTAAACAACTGACACATAATTTAAAAAAACTCATGTGAAAGCAGAGCTAGGAAATGTCTGAAGCAAAAGGTAATCATTCTAGTTGCTTATGACCAAATTTCACACAGTCCTATGTACAGGAAGGGGATTTTAACTCTATTAATACCAGTAGATTTTCATGTGTTAAGGAAAAGTATTTGTAAAGTGGATACTACAAGACAATCATCAAGGACTCCCAATAGGATTTGTGGTCTGAATAAAGTTACCCATGCATTGTTTTAGTATTATGATTTTTGTGGTGAAAGATCAGAGGAGAACTATTGGGAAAAAAAAAAAAATGATAGCTTATCTTCCATGGTGGTTGTGCTTAATTTTTTAAAAGAAATTTAAAAAAAAACCTCTTAATAATAAGTCCCAGAAGCTTTACAGGTTTTGCCATAAGTGAGATTTTTCTTCTCCTTTATCAAGAACTGACAGAATTCCTCTATCCTTTATGTTTTTTACATAAACTTCTGTTGTTGCCACTTCTGCAGAAAGCTTGTTTTCACACAAGATTCAGCCAAGCACCTTCTGTATTGCAGTGGTGTGAATGAATCAGGGATCAAACAGGCAGACTATGGCACAGCCTTGATCAGAGCCTGTGTGAGTGAACTTTGCCAACTTTTAATGGTTTTGCTTTCTCAGCATGCACAGACTTTTGTAAGGAAAGCCTGTATTTAAGGGCACCATTTGAGAAAAACTGACAGGAAGGACCATGGTGACATGGACTTGGGCTGTATTTACACAATCCTTTGTTAACATGTCAAAGGGTTCACAGCATTTGAATTATAGTCTTGGTTGTGCTCCTGTCAGGAAAAACTGTTTCTGATATCACAGAATATTCTGAGTTGGAAGGGACCCACAGCGATCATCAAATCCATTTCTTAAGTGAATGGCCTGTGCAGGGATGGAACCTTCACAGCCTTGGTGATATTAGCATCATACCCTCAGCAGCTGAGCCAGTATCAGGGTCTTCTGTGGTCTAGAACCAGTCTCATTCATGTTAAGAATGTACACCTGTAAAAGAAAAATTATTGAGTCCCTTGAGTTTTCTGAGAAAATTTCTTTTGTCTCTCTGTATATCTTTTTGTCTTGAAATGGTTTCTATTAGTTTTAAATATTTAGCATTTTTTTAGAAGGCTTTTCTTTCTACCTGGAGAACTGTGAGTTATAGAAATTGTGTGAGCATTGCTTCATGATTGATATTAGCAATATACTCTTAGTATCAGCTCTTTTGTGATCTGTAGCTACAGTTAAAACAATGAAGCACTGGAGCTGTTAGACTGAGCCAGACACTGAGAGTCAATATCTTGTCTCCAGTGGTGGCCTCAATACAGAGGAACAGAAAGACATCAAAACCTTACTTAGTCACTGGCAGAAACACTTATCCAAGGAGTGTTCTGTAACCCCATGTATTTAGTGGTTGATACTTAAATTTCCTAAAGCGTGAAAATTTATATCCATTATATTTTCTTTTACCATTTTAATCTCACTTGTTAAATATTCTCTTGTTTGGATGCTACAAATGGTATGCAGCAGAATCCAGTTAACCTCCTTCATAATGTGTCTTCTTACTTAACTCTGGGTTATAAGATATGAAGTAATTGCAGTTTAATGGTTTCCATTGTCACTTCTGGGATCTTTTATTTAATTTATATCTCTGTTAAGCTGTGTAGCCATGACTGAGCAGTCCAAGTAAAGCTTTACTGTTGATATACTGTTGATTTATGTAGTGTCACTGTAATCTCATTTTTATTTTCAGCCCAAATCTTTATGCATCCTGACAAATTGTAAGCTTTTTCTGTTGGCTGCTGGGTGTCAAGAAAATTATTTCCAAAAGCAATTTGTTCTGACACTCAAAGTTTATTAACAAATGACAACAGCTGATTTAGAATCCAATGATGTGTGTGAACAATTCCAGGTATTTCTGCCAGCCTGTTCTTCACTGTATTTGTCAATAGTCAATATTTTTCTATGACATACTTGTTTATCTATCTTTGTGAACACTTTGTTTCTTCTCTCTGCTCTTGTTTATTTCAAAGAATTTTGTACCTTTTTCAACATTTCCAATCTTTCTATTCAATACACTCCCTCTCCTTTTGAAGTGAATTGTGTTATCAAAATCAAACCATAGGAGGCATTTCTAGAGCACATGTTTATTAGCCTTTTCCAGTGCTGAGTTTAGACTCTTTCGATTCCTTCTACTCATTGTTTTTGATCCTGGGGAGTCCCTTCCCCACAATTTCTAACTGTTCATTCAAAAGTCTTCTAAAAACTGCCTTGTGAATGTTAATATTCTTTATGCAAAGCTGGTATATCAATTTTGGTAGTAACTACTGTTGCATGCTATCTAAGTACTAAGAGCAGAGAGCTGAGAGATTTGAATTTACCTTATAAATGTATCTTGTACAGCTGTATGCCCCTCCTGAACACATTTACTCTTCAAGGTGCTTTAAACTGTGTAGGATCATATCTGCTGCTGAGCCTGTGGTACTGCTAGTTTGAGGGTGAAGGTTAGTAACTTTGCTAAGCTGAATTTCTGTTATCATCCAGCTGCACATGTAACCACTGACTCAGTCACATAGCCCATGGTCTTTCAGATATTAGATTAGCCCCACATGAAACTTGGAATTTCTCTTTCTTCAGAACTCTTGACAACTGATAGTTTATGAATTTAGACAGAGAATACATTATGATTTTTGTACAAACTTCTGTATAACAGCTGAAGCATATTTTATTCAGATTTCAGTATCATTTTATTTTTGAAAGTATAAAATGAAACAGAAAATGAATGTTTCATCTGATAGCTTTGCAATTATGCCTTCTGATATTAAAAAGAAAAAATGATCAAATGCAACTAAGATTTAGTGTTCAAGATTTTTCAACAACTTTGTCTGAATAGTAATATTTATCAGAAATAATATTTATCAGAAAAAAAATAATCACAAACATTAATGCTACCCAGTAATTATCTTTCCTTCCTTCCATAGGCTAAATGTTGTTAATAAATGGTGTATATGCATGATATATAGTCTACATTCCTGGGAAGTCCTGTGGATATCTGGGAAACTGTGGTTTGTTGGTTTTGTTTGTTTGTGGTTTTTTTGGTTTTTTTTTTTTTTTGGTTGTTTTTTGGTTGGTTTTTTTTTTACCTCCTCTGAAGAGAAAGCAAAGTGAGAAAACAGATATTCATCATTCTATGTTTATGTGATAGATATGTGACTTTATGTTCATTGTTATTTACTGTACTGTGATATATCTGCCTCAATCGTAGATAGATGATAGTAGGAGATGCCCACTATCTTCCTTCCTTTATATTATGGTAAATTTAACATGTTCACGTGTTCTGAGCTTTACTAGTGGGATTTTTATTTCTCATTTTACTTCTTTATGACTTTCCTTACTTGTTCTACTGTTTGTGCTGTCACTGGCTGCTATTTTTAATATACCATGCTAATACAAGATTCTTGAGCTTTGCTCTTCTGAATGATGTAGAAGCATTGACTGAATTGAATGTTGCAGTGCTGACAGTATTCTTGGAAGATAATGCAAAGAATGTCTGATTGTAAATGTCAAAGAGATATTCTTGTCTTCATTTTAGTTATTTTCCTTCTGTTGTTGAAGGGCAGGGGCCCATATTGTGCCCTGAGTCAGAGTAAGTGTGTTTGCTATTAAACATGCAGCGGGGTAGCTTAGCAGTGACAGCTCTCTCTTGGCTGTTCAGACTGGGGTAATGCTTCAGATACAAGTCATTCCCTCAATTCTATTGCCTAATGAACTTTCCACAGAGTTCCAGAGAAATCTGTTCAAAGAATAGTATTTCAAAGAATTGCTCTTATTTGTGTCAGAAAAAACAGGCATATGTGTATGCCTCACTAATATTTGGAAAGACTCCTGCATTGTTTTTTTTCTGTTATAAATGCATGATTTTTATGCAAATTGCAAGCTGTGATACCACCACTTTAAACCGGGATGGCGGAAATATGCATATTGTGAAAACTCACAAGTTATGATAAAGATAATTTTTTTCTCTTGTCAGAAAACTAAGTGTTTCTTAGGTCCTCTCAAGGACAGAGTTTTGTATGATGAAAACAGAGTTGTTTATTCCTCTACTTTCTTAAATACATAGCGATTAGAGACTTTTCATCACTTTCCAGGAGAAGCTGAAAGAGAACTAATTGTTTAAAATGCTGACATTCTAACAAAAATGGCAGTCTGTCTTTAATATTCTTCATAAAAGCAGGATATTTTGACTAGACAATTAATCAAGAGAATGAGTTACAAAACAATACCCTTGAGTAACACAGGTGTCATGCAGATAAATCTCTGTGTTGCTGTGTCTCTACGCATCCCAAAATTTTTCTGCCACCTCCATTCAGAGCATACCCTACATTAGCCTACAGGAATGCAATTGTCCTTCACATGCCTTCATAAGTCATCTTCTCCTTGGGATGCTTGCTGAAGTGCTGTGATTGGGTTGTCATAGAGAGAGGAACAAAATTTCAGCCCCCTTGCAAACACAAGAAAAAGGGACTTGTAGATTTCAAATTTGAGGGCTGAGTCCATTGAAATGCATGCATCTGTGTAATTTGTAGATGTTAGGGGAGGGATAGAGGGCTAAGAAAAACAAAAATATGTCAGAATCTTGACGATTCCTGCAAACATTTCTGCTGGAAATGTTTAACTGTCATTAAGTGATCCATGAGAACTGTATGATGTTATTAGTCCCGAGGATGTTAATGCTCTCTGAGGTAAGATCAACCACACCTGTTTGCAGGAGTACCAAGTCAAGATCTGTTTTCTTTTAAAGAAGGGAACAAAAAGTCTGAACTAAACTTATGGTGAAGTTATTTATTTTTTGTGATGATTCTTATTTGCCTTCAACCTATTTTCCTTTATTTTGAGGGTGGGTGGGTGTCCATTTATCTTCTGCATGGACCCCTTCCTTAGATACAGCATGCAAATCCTGGAACATCTTAGGTCCCAGAATGAGGAGAGAGAATGGTATTTTGTAGTCCCAGGAAACAAGCAACCTTCATTTCATTAAATTTTAAGCTGAAGTTTGGTAGGAGGACCATGAAACATGCTTTCACAGTAGAATAGGAGGCTATATAACTCATCAGAGCCTGCCCAGGTCTCTGGTGACTCTGCAGAGTTCCCATGGATAAGGGGAATAAAGCACAAACTGAGCCCCTTTTGCTGCTGTGTTCGAACAGAAGCCAGATGAAGGCAGTACATCTGCATGCACTCTGCCACCTGCATTGTCATCCATTCTGCTGGTGTATTGGATTTGCTGTGAGATGCATTACAACATTTGCTAGGGCCAGTAAATTGAGTTATAGGATTGTAAGTATTTTACTTAATATGGTAATGCACTTAACAAAGTGCAGATAATCATGCCGCTCAATTTGTAAGAATTGCCAAACCTCCTAATTAATTCCAATATATTGTGGTATTTTATGGATTAAATAATTTCAAATCTTATTCAAGAGGTAGGAATATTAAAAACCTTGGATTAAAATATTGGTTAGTTAATTTTTTTTGATTTTTTTTTCCACAGGATCATTAGCTTTGTAAACTATAATGCCCCTTTCACAGAAGTGAAATGCTAGAGCCGACCTATTCTTTCTGATTCTAAAATGAATGCAAGATATGTGGGGTTTTTTCTTTTTTTCCTCCAGTTAAGTGCAAAGAATTTGGTTTAATAATTAAAAAGTAACCTACAGAATGGTATTCATGGCGTAAGTTTTTACAGACTTAGTAATGAATTTTTATTGTAGTAATGTGCATTTCATTGTTCAATCCCCTAATTGTTTTGATATTTTAATTAATTAGACGTATATGAGTTGGCAGTGATGACTGTGCAGAGGCTTCTAAAGCCATGGAGCTTTGAAGATGCTTTTCTTCCTATGTGGACCTTGGTACAATCTAAATTCTAGGTTGGCTGGGGAGAGGAGGATTTCATGTGATGGCAAATGTTCAACTGAGATGCAGAAAGACTTTACAAAGAGAGAGCAATGACAATGGCCAGTTTTTCCCAATAATGTCCATGAAATTGTTAGTTTCATTAACTAAGGTCAGCTTAACTGGGGTTGTCTGATCTTTTTTCTATTTCTGTGATAATTCCAAAGGAGACAGCTTTTTGGAAGAGGACATTTGGATGTGTTCAGGGAATGTGTTAGCAATGGAAGAGCATCAGTTCCCATATGTACACTTGCCACAGGCACTGAAAGCTTGTGACAAGCCCCTCTGGGCTACCTACACTTCAGGTGCCTCTCAGGAGGAATGGTGAAAGACATTCAAGGACTTTCTACTGGCTAGAGAATCTCTTTCTATTTCCTTCTAAATAACTCTTTCTGCTCATTTGTTATTTCAGTTGTTGTACAGGCACAGAATACCCTGTGTAAGAAAAAGATTATGTACAGGCTTAAATGGTAGAATACCCTTTGTTCAAATGGGTTTGGGTTTTTTTTTTTGCCTAGTCAAATTACATAGTTTACACAGTAAAAAACAGGGCAAATGAAAAGTGAAAGAAGGGAAAGAAAGAACACAGACAAAGAGAAATAATGCTTAGTGGTTATTTTCTGTTATCTGTTATCAGCTTTGAGTTTACCTTATGTTCAGTCTAATCAAGTGCTTAACAAAACAGAGTTATGTTTTTTTAGGAAGTGATACTCTTGGCAGTGTAATATATTGCTGAACAGGGAAGTAAGTCCCTGAATTCTGTCCAGTTTGGTTTAACTTATGCACAGGAAGGGAAGGAAAGCAAAACAAGATTCAAGAGTGGACCTGAGCAGTTTATAAAAAGGACTGTTCAATGCATTTGCTTGAGACAGAATCAGACTCAGAAACCCAGATGATTCTTTTGCACACTCTCCTGGTCCTAGGATTTCCTCAGGCTGAGGGACAGAAAAGTTGTGTAGGCTCAAAGCTTGAAAGTTGAGTTTGGGTTCCCTCTGCCCCCTCAAATAATTTTAACTTGCTCAAGCAATTTATCACTTCTTTAGGAAGGTATTTTGATTGACTCTGAAATTTGATTCCATTTAAAATGGATTTATTCAATGAAACACAAGTCTTGAGTAAATGTTTCTTTTGGTGATGCACAAAATATGATGCTGTACCTCACTCTGTCTTATATAACAGAAATGAAATACATCCACAGATATTTTTTTTGCTCCATTTCTGAGACATGATTTTCCAATCCAATTAAAAATGTGCACCTTTTAGCTTGGAGAGTGTGTTTTATACTAAGTCATGGTTTCAATTAGAAAAGGTTGCTCTTGAAGCTGTTGTAGCATTATGGATTATCAGGCATATTAGATGTGACTGCTTTTTTTTTGAATTCTGGTTAATTAATTTAAAAAACTCCATAAAACAATAAAAATGTTAATGCAATACTAAACATTCACCTGTGAAACTGAGCTCGAATCTTATTTATTTGTGGAAAAGCTCCTTTGCTGTCTCCAAAGGAGAGGAATCCCAGTGTTAAGAGATCTTCATGATTCACCATTTTCAGACTGTGCCATGTGGAGTTGACAGCATGGTGAGAGAGTTTATACAGTGCTGTTGTTTTGCTTACCCAATGTTAATAATTCTTTGCTTCTACAATCAGTGAATTTCCCACCATTCTAATTCATTCCTTTCCATACATGTGAATAAATAGATTTTAGACAATTAAGCAATTGAAATGAGACTGACACCACTAAAATATAGCATGATGAGACACCAAGATTAGCCTCAGCCCTTCTTCAATTAATTTGCTCCATCATTTTATTCTTACTGAAATCATTGTTCACTGCTCACTGCTCACCTGAGAAAAAATAAAGCATTCTATCACAGAGGCAGTGTGAGGGGGTGGAGGGCAAGAACCTGTAATTTTTGTATTAAAGTAATTCTAATACCACTGAAACTGTAAGAATAAGATAATGGATATAACGATGCTAAAATGGTGTGTATTTGCCTTATCTTTTGTATTTAATATAAAATCATGTCCATTCATTATAATAAACTTAACATTAGGTTTAATCTCTTGATTATTGATTAATGTTATGCATCAAGAAGAACAAAATTATTGAAGTAAAACAACTTTTGGAAGGCAGAAACAAACCTGGTATTTGTCCATTTCAGACCTATGAACGGAAAAGAAGTAAAGGTATCTTGTGGATTGCACAATTTTAATACATTAAACCAGTTGCCAGAAAATAGTTACTTTTGATTTAGTTTTAGATGCAACATCCTGTACTGTATTTTCCAATAACTGAGTGGTTCCTGCTTCTGCAGGTTTTGTTATTGATTTATTGAGTTGCAGAACTTAGGGTATGTATATATACACATATTTGTGGTGGCAATGGGGAGTAGAACCCTCGTTCAACTATGTCCTTGTATAAAAGTAGAGACAGAGATCAAACTCCCAAAGCTGATGGCAGAGTACTAGGTGACATGAAAGCATTATAGATGCTATATGCTACCACAGGATTTTTGTGGGGGGAAAAATGCTTTAATTTCTCATAGCTTGCTCATGACAGCCTTTCAGATAAAGAAAGGGAGGGAAAGTAAAAACAAGATATGCAGTTGCTTGATAATAAAGAAGAATTAAGGATAAATAATAGATAATTAATTCTGTAGTATGACATGAGGTCAGGGCCCCAGATGGCCTTCCAGCTGTCGTTTTTTCCAACTTAACTCTTAGATATCCAAATTAATTCCTTTGAAAGTTCCTGCTTGAGGCTTCTGGTTGCAAGCATGCCATGTCAATACTTTAAAATCCTCAGAGAAGTTTGAAACAGTGGCTGTGATCAGGAATTTGATTTACATCATTTGATGTTGTGATACTCTAGCACCAGCGGATGCTGATTTTTGGAGATGTGTGAATGACCTTCCCAGGCTGACTGCAGCCAGAGCCTACCTGTCCATGAGGGTGCCTTTACCTGTAGGGTTGCACACATGTACACTCACAGAAGGTGTAAAACCTAAAAATTATTTGGGGAAATTAGTTCAAGTGGTGCCTTTTAATTTGGAATCTCTAAGATTGAGAGTAGCAGGTGTGCAGGTTTAGACCCAAAATCTCAGATATACAAACAGAAAAACAATTTTTGTAAATTCAGAACCTTATTAGGCAGAGAACAAAATACAAGAATATGAACCTACAAACTTATTTATTTTCTCATAGCATGCCTTAAAAATAGTTACTGTTTAAAAAGGATTTCCACTTCATATAAATAAAGAGGCCATTGCAAAATATCACATCTGTATTCAGTCCTTTGATAATTTAACAGCTCTTAGTTTAATAAAACAGGAGTTTTCCAGGATTACCTGTGGCAAAGGAGTTACCCAAAATGTGGAAGATCATCCAGATACAGTTTAAAGAAACTTACAATAAAGACAATTAACTAAAGGCAGAATTCTCTGAGAGTATCAGGAAAAGAGAATGAAAAAGTGTGACAGAGGTTGTGTGGTAGCAAGAGCTTCTCTTATGTCTGTGATTAAAACAAGGGTAATTTTACCTCTTGTTTATTTTTTGCAGTTAAAGTAATTGAGGTCCCTGGTGTTGGGACACATGCTTGCCTTCCTTCCTTTCTTCTTTTACCTCTTTTCTCCCATTTCTCTCTCAATTTTGCTGTGAACAGACCCCATACTTATTTGAAAAACTCACATTTGATTCAAATGAAGTGGTTTTAGATTTATACATGTTTACAAAAAGGGATCAGTGGTCTGCTGCAGAAGGAGGGAGGTGTGGTAGGACAATGAAATCTTCCTCTGCATTTTTCTATTGACTTCCTAAACTCTTCAGAGAGTCAATTTAAGTGGACTGAGAAGTCCCCATTTGGATCCAGAAACTTAAAATTTCATTCAGACACTGCCTAACTTGATCATCCCATTAACAGGATTGTATTTCATCCCATGTGTATTCTGTGACAATAGAAGAGCTATTATAGAAAGGAAATCAGGGCTTTGAGCAATCCCTTATTTAATATTATGAAATGTGGATGCCATTTCATTTAAGGGATGTGGTAGAAAATACCTGAATTTTTCTTGTAAAAGCAGTAAGTGAAATTTAATTACGATTAAAGTAATTATCTATTATTCACAAAACATAAGAGCCTTAATGCACCTGAATGGGGTCTAATAAGAGGTCCAGAAATCTCAGGTCTCTGTCTGTGGCAAAGGCATTTTGCAGAAAGAAACCTCTAAGGTTTTATATATGTAGATATATATAGAAACTGATTCACCAGCATTTCCTAGACCGTGAAGTGTAGTTGGGCCATTTTATTTAATAGCCATTTGATCAATCCATGTTTCCTGGAGTTATTAATTTTTTTGTAGGAGACTGAGCATATAAAAGGCTTTGGGATTTTCTAAGCTTCAAGCATCTCTGGTTCTAAAATTAAAGAACTAAGCGTTTTGATGAGCAGGGCCATAATGTAGTCTTGTTAACTATGGCTTAATATGTTATGGGTGAATTGGGTGAGAACTTTGATTAAAATTTTATCTGTTGTTGGAGCATTTGAAGTGACTCTGTCCTGTGTGCATGCTATGGTGTCTACCAAACACTTTAGCCTTTCCCCAAGGGAGACCACCTAACTGAATCTCGTCTCTAATCAGCCTTTGTGCTTTCACAAAAGATGAATGTACTTAATAAGTTTTTGGACCTCTACCTCTCTGTCAAATTTGGCAAAACCATGAAAAAAGCAAGAGGTAGACCTCTTGCAATATGCCAGAAAGAGGGTATATTGATCCACACATAATACCATGGCCTTACTGTACTTATTGTATAGGTTTTGTTTCTTTAAGAAACAAACAAAAATGAAAATATCTGGAAAGTGCAAAGCGTGCTGATAATCTGCTCAGAACTCAGTCTGGGGTTTTAAATGAATGGCCTCTGAAATCAGGGTTCTTGCAGTAAATACTGCTTTTCCCCCTCTTAATAATTATTGGAAATAGAAAGAGGAAAAAAGTTTCTTCCCAAAATTATCTCCCTCCTTGCTCTCCCCCCACCTGCCCAAGAGAAAAGTAAAGGCATCAAGTAAAGGCTTTTATTTTTTGTGATTTATTGTTTATAAGACACCATCAGTGGCTACAACTTTCATGCATGGCAATATTTATCTTCATATAGTATTTGTAATATTCAGAACTCAATGTGGCATACTGCAAAGATCATAGTAACTGTAAGTACTGTATGTGGTAAATGTCAAGATTTTAATTGCACCTAAGCCATAGGTTTCTTATTGCTTTTTTGGAGAAAGCATGTAATGAGCATCTCCCCAGGACGTTATTTGATGAAGGGATTCATCAACATAGTTTACCTGCTGCTGCTCTAGGAGTGGAGTGGTTAGTGTAGCTTTAGGCTGTAATAAAAGGAGATCCTGAGAAAACAAAAGAGGAGAAATGTGTTTCTGTGATAGTGTCTCTCCCACATACACAGCAATTTAATATCCCCACAGTTAAATAAATTGTCAGTGCCATAATGTGGTTTTTTTTGCCTAGGTGCTGCCTCACCTTTGCAGGATATAAATAAAGAGGCCTTTGTCAAAGACTGCAGATGGAAACAAACAGTGAAGGAATTTAACTCTCTGCACTATTTTTAGCTGGTTTAAGAGTGTTTTCTTCAACCGTAAACAGAAATTAGTTCTTAGTATGCAAGTCCGACTCAGTCCCTCACGGTTATGACATTTGTGGGCATTTTTCACAAAGATGTAGACAGCCTGTGTGCCGTAACATGGTCCTAGAGAGTGACCTGTGTCTCTGAGCCCGGGGCACGCTGCTGTAATTTTGCTGACAGCAAAGCAAAGGGACAGGTTCTTGTTTGGATAACCAAAGACTGTTTATTTAGGAACACAAACAGGGAACAGCGGAGGGGTCCAGGGATGAGAGCAGCTTCAAATAGAATCAGGGACGAGAACAGGATTGGGCTGAGGGCACGGGGTTATATATGAGACAAAAGGGGTGGATCTGAGGGTCAAAGACCAATAGGGATAAAGGGGAGGGATGCAGGGGAGTGGCTAGGAACTGGGGGGAGCCAATAGGATAGCAAGGGTGGAGTACTGCGGCAAAATTAGGCCAATGGGGGTTAAGGGAGGGAGGAACATTCTGGAAAGGGTAGATAAATGGTACATGGGGCTGAACAGGGGTGACATCAACTAACTAACCAATAACGAAACAGAACATAAAAGCTATTGTCATGTGGCTGCAAAGGCCCGTGGGATGGAGGCGTTTCTTGCCATAACCTAGAGGAGTGTTTCTCCCTGTTTGCGTCGGCCTCTCCAGGGTTGAGGCCCCTGGGCTTCCAGGATGACGTGCCTGAGGAACTGGCTGATTTGGACTAGGGCAGGTAAAAGGTCTCAGTGATGTGCTAAGCACAAGCTTCCACATGAGTTCATCCACTGTAATTATCAATGTTCAAGATGCATTCATTATGGGGGTGTTCTTGAGGTGGAGTTGCAGCAGGTTCAATGCTATCGCCTTCCTCTGGATTAGAAGAGAAAAGATTAGAAGAGAAAACTCTCTTCTAACTGAGTCATTTTTACAGCACCCTTCTTTGACTTTTCCTTAGTTCTCCAGCAACAAGGAGTGTAATGGTTTTCCTCTGGACTGATCTTGTCTTATGCAAATATTTATTGAGGGGCTAAAGTGCTTAACTCTCTTCTCCTTCACATTTGCCCAGGATGTGCTGTCCAGTGTTCCTGTGGTAGCAGTTCATACATGTAGCCTCAGTTCCTCCAAAACAAGATTCTGTGTGTTGAGCTGTGGACCATGAGTGTGTTATGTTGTGTTTGCTTCTTGTTGTGACACAACATAGGGATAAAGAGCAGGGTCTTCTCCCTCAAGGGTGTTACTCTCCCTGCATATATCTCCCAGTTATGCGAATAGAGAGCTGCAGGTTAGCTCTGGATGTAAAAAACCCCAGACCTGAACCTCAGCACAGATGCCCTAGGAAGCAAATTTGCTGCTGAAAAAATTTTCCCTGTAAGCTCTCAAGTCCTGTCAGTGGGTTTTAGGCATTAATTCCAGAAGCAAGATTTCTCTGTAAGCATTTTATATTCTGTTGCATTGTATGAATTGCTGTAATGCTTGGCTGTTATTTCTTCAGCTTCCTGGTTTTTTGAAAGTGTTTGGAGACAGGCCTTAAAGTTCTGGTTGTTATTGAATGAGGGCCCAAAGTGATGTTCAGTGAATCTTTTGCCAGACAGTTTGCTGTCACTGGGAATAGGCTTGAGGACCCATCCAATTCCATCTAATATCTTGTTCTTGTGCACTCGAGCGTAGTGTCCTCTGAATGACAGAGAGATATAGCAAAGCTGTTCTTTTCTTGGCAAGCTGAGATTTTCCAGCTTTGTTAGGATTTCTCAAGAGAATTAATCTGTTATAGGTGACTAAAGAAATACTTATGTTGGTCATATTTTCAAGTTAGTGTTTTATGAGATTTTTCATAACATTTAAGTGATAGTATTACTCCTTTTCCAGAGCTCCTAATTGCATTCTACATCATCTGACTGCATAAAAAAGAAGCTGAAATCTGGAAATGGATGAAATGAATGCTTGAATTAGTCCCATAGCAAAATTAGTTGTTCTAGAAAGAGAAGAGCATCTTTAATTCTTTACAACATAGGAGAAGAGGAAGAGCTTGTTTGGATTTACATCCATTATAATTCTGCCCCAGTGACTTCAGCACGTTGTGTTGTGTTAGGCACTCATGTTCAATTATGGAAATGATGCATTAGAAGAAGCTCTTTTTAATAAAATGTGTGGAAGTCATGAAGGAAACGGGCTGATGATCACTGTAAGGTGACAGATGGAGGGACAATAAAGAATTCAGAAGGAACGTTATGGTATTCTGTGGGTTACAATTGGAATCTGGGTCACAGACAGACTGCCTAGTATACATATTTGAATAGGCTTTGCAAGTACTTCTTACTGTTGACTGCATTATGATCCCAAGGCATGACAACACTGAAGAAATTGGCTGGACAACTTGGATATGTCTGTCACAGTTTGTGTAGACCACAAGTATATCCTTCTTTTCAGAAGCTAGTAGAAAACAGAGCTGCAGTATAAAAGTAGGTACTGGTTAGTTTAATTAAGAATAGTTTTTGACACTCAGCTGTCTGGGCGATTTTTTCAGACTAATTATTCTGGTAGTGTAAAGAAAAAGAGACACAATGACTCTTGTGCTGCACCAAACTAGATACAAGCTCCTCTAATAATCACTCTCTAGAAAGCAACGTATGATCAAAAGGACCTTCTGAGCCTTATTGAAATGAGAGGAGAAAATTGATATCTAAAAGCCTTTTTCAGCTTTGTCATGATGGGATCCAAGCAGGACATTGAGTTAAAAGGCACATCCTGTAACTGCCTCTTAAAGGCAGCATGGCAAATGTTAATAATGATATCCCCTGACTTGATAACTGCAGAAGAGCAGGCGTGTGACATTCATTTTCCTTCCTGCAGAGGCACATAATATTATGTGCAGAATCACCTATTGCTTTCTTTGGGATCGTGACCTCTTGATGACAGCAAGAATGACCTAACTCAACACTGGAGTTTAGGATATCTGACATAATGAAATGGACCATACTAGAAACATTTTCCCTCAAAGCTTGTTGAAGATAATCTGTTCCATCTGCCTGTTGAAACTCTGATGCTCTGATATTTTCAGTAAGAGTAACTAATTTGCAATCTGCCTATCAAGAAATATTCATGAAATATAATTGGATACACCAGTTTTGAAACATGAGTCTAAGAACTGCACACTAATTGTGTCAGTATTCAAGCATAAGAAGAGATAAAATTCAATGAATAAATGATTCATCATTAATTACTGACATTTCATGGGCACTGAGAGTGTGATAGGGATGCACAAACCTTTGCCCAAAAATCATCTGATAAAAGGAATGTGTCCCTGATGATTGCATGAATATTAGGTGTAGGTCTCATCAGCAATGCAGTAGTAACATTTATTTTTGTGAGAAGTTTGTTATTAGCCTTTTTTCAATATAAATTTCACAGTTATTCTTTGAAGTCAATGATCTCTTTTGCCTCACCCAACCTTATTTGGTTTCTTCTAATGTGCCCACCTGTTCTTTCAAATTCACTTCTGAGACAGTTCTGCAATTCTGTAAGGAGTTCATGCCTTCAAAACCATGGAAATGTAGATGAAGGTATAATTTTTGTGGATGTGGGAGAAAAAAATGGGTTTTTCAGAATTACGAGATATTAGCATTGCGTGTCCAACATTACAAAATAAATAATACAATTATATTTTTAAAATAACATTATTGGAACATTATCTGTGTCTTTGTAGAGCTTAATTTATTTACCATTAAATAATTAATTGAAAGATTAAGATTCCTGCCATTAATGAAGCTTCTGCTCTTGAAATCTCTCCATTCATGTAAAGTGGTCTCAAGGCCCTTCCCTGACAGGAGGTACAACGTTACAAAACAGAAATGTCGCAAATTCCAATATTTCTCTGTCTTTAATGGTACTGTCATTTGAAAAAAAAAAATGAAAAACTACATGCACTTCAAATGTGTACCAATCTGTAGCATTAAATTTTGTTGTTAGTGATTACAACAGACAGTGCATGCAGTGATGCCATGTGTAGCAGCTGTCACACAATATCATTGGGAACAAATTTTCCTTTGACTGTAGAGCATGAACTGCAGCTAACAAAAATGTGGAGCTGAGTATCTGGAAAAATACAAACTGGGATCTATTTGGACAGTCCTTTCTGGCAGCCAAAGGAATTGCACACCTGTTGGTATCTTTTAATTCAAACTGAAATTGCTTTCTGAATATACTATGTACAGATGATTTACAGCTTTATAATCTGTTATGGCAGTCCCTGGAATGATTCAGTCAAGAAGCAGAACTGGTTGGGTTATGGACTAAGGTGAAAAGAGTTACATTTTCTACATTTTAAATCCTAGTCTTTCAGTTTAATTATGCAATTAAGATATAAAGAACAAATGGAGACAATGTATTAAATCTGTGTTGAGACAGCTAAACTGAGCCATAAAAAAGACTATGGAAGAAGGTGTCATGGTTAAAGAACTACAAGTCTTCATGGGAGTGAATTTTAAGAGATATTGAAGACTGTTGGACTGTATAAAACTGAGGTCATATCTGCTACTGCAGAAATCAGCCAGAGTGCCCATCTGTCAGGCCCACTGGGATGACCACAGAGCACAATAATAACCCAAAGGCTTATCTGAGCTGCAGCTCTGTTTGTTGGTCACTGAGCCAAACTCTCCCCTACTAAATCTGAAGACTAGCTTTTTAACAGAGGAATCAGTATGTAGAGCATATTCATGTTTTCTCTTCTTTTGAATAACTGGGAGCCATCCATCCAATGGCTTGCATAAATCAGAAACGTTAAAAGGGTAATAAGTAACTTTGTACATTTTTTTCTGAATGCAGAAAATCTTAGCTCTTTTGATGATTATTGGCCTGTCTCAGGGTAATAAATATGGACCTTACTACAAAACCCCCTTCCGTTTTTTTTTTTGTTTTTTTTTTTTTTTTTTTTTTTTTTTTTTTTTTTCAGGGTAATAAATATGGACCTTACTACAAAACCCCCTTCCGTTTTTTTTTTTTGTTTTTTTTTTTTTTTTTTTTTTTTTTTTTTTTTCTTTTTTTTTTTTTCTCTTAACTTCTGGATTACAGGACCCCTGTCTGGTGAGATGATATTTAGACTCTGGAGGCAATCCATCTGGACCTTTCGAGTAGGACTGTGAGAAGACACTTGATCATCTTGCCTTTGCATCTATGTCTCTTCTATTGGCTTATAGCAAAATGAAGCTTCCAGCCCTTTAGTCTATTGAGAATATTTACATTCTTTCTGTTTACCCAGAGGAAAAAAGCGGCAAACCCGTGAGCGTAGGAAATAGTGGTGGTTTTAATATTTGTGGTTTTATAAGGCTTTTAGAAACTGCAACTAATCACAGATAGTTGTGTCTGTTGTTGTTACTTCATGTTTTCCCAGGTTGTAAAACAAATGCCAGGGTTTCTAACTGCACTTTAAATATTGTCAAGTTTTGATAATACTGAACAGATAATCTTTCTTTGAGATGAGAAAAGTCTGTAAATGAGAGCAAAGCACTCTCACAGTTACTGAAAATGGGAACTTGAAAGTGACAAAATTGAAATACTGGTGAAAGCCCTAATATTTGCAAGAAAATTCTTTAAATTCTCTGAATAACAGATCATGGATGTACTCTTACAGTATGTCACCTGTTGATAGGGTAACTGCTCTTTTGAAGATATTCTCTCCAAAACCAAATTGCTAGAAGATGCAGATTAAAATGTCTGAAGACAGGAGAAGAGGTGAAGTATGTACTGAAGACTTCACTAAATACAAAACTTTCATACAGTGGTCTTTGTGAAAGCCTAAAATTACTTCTGTTATTAATTAAATTCATTAGTCTGTTTTTTTTTTTAATTTGCTTGATTTCTTAAAATATGTTTGACAAAACAAGCCCTGTGATATGTGTTCATTTTATAGCTTTTATTTTTATTATTGCTAAGACTATTTTAAACAAGAGGGCTATTAAAGTGGGCAGATGAACAATGAACAAAGGCTACAAATATTCTGTCTGACAGAAAAAATATAGCCTGAAGCCTAAGGGATTTGTTATTTCAGTTTTATCTTTTGTAGTATTTTACAGGAGGCTACAAAGATATGAATTACTGAAGAACATGAAAAGTTAGTCATAAATGGTTTCAAAAAGCAAAACATTTGAGGCTGTCTAGGCATAAGGTTACCTGGCTAGTTCAAGTGGAAGTTTTACCATTTGGAGTGCCTTCTGTTACTCCTGGCTGTAAACCTTTAAAGTGACACATGAAACTTAAATACAGACAGTGCTTTTAAGTTTCCTGAAGCAAAATCAATTGATAATCTGTTTTAAGAATATCTTCTCTTAAAAAAGGGAGACCTTTAAATATTTTCTGAAGTATTGTGATTTATTATATGTTTCATGATCATATGTAGGGCTGCCTCCCTTCTGGAAAGTTTTAGTCTTTTTAAGTGGTAGAAATTTGCCTGTGAGAGAGATAATTTTTACATTTCCAGAATGCAAATACTTCAGGAGTGGAACCTGCCATGTTTTAATAATTACAACACCCAAAGCAATGATTTAGGAGGAGAAGATAACATGTACTCTTGAGATGGGAAAATAATTCCTGAAGCAATGGGAGAGCTGCTATAGTAAAATCTGGTCAAACTACTTCTTAAATAGGTAACCTAATAGCATATATTCAAGCATATATCAGAAGTATAAAATAAAAGCTACCTATTGAAAGAGGTTAGATAATGTTATTTCTGAGGTTGAGAGAGATTTTTAATAAAAACAAAAGAATAAGAGGAAGCTTTTATATTTAAAGGTCTAAGGTAAAAGAACACTCTGACCTTTTAGGTACATGACTAGTGCAAGTAATACAATTTACATGGTAGTGAACTGACAACAGAGTGATAGGTCTATTAAAAGCTGAGGAAAAAAAAAAAAAAAAGAAGGACAAGGTGATTCTGTCTTCCTTAATATTTGGGTATTTCGTTAATTTTGTTACTTTGGCTTCACTGTGTTAATAGTACTAAAAAATTACCAAAAACTGAAAAGTTGTCAGCAGCAGTGAAATGAGAAATGAGTTGCTGTGGGTATTGAGAATGTCTGTATCAGATAAAGGCATTTTTTACATTGTAAAAAGACAAAAAGTTGCCTTAGATAATATGAATAGTAAACAGGTCTGTTTCCCAGGGGGCACATTTTGTCTGTTCCAATGGCATGGGCCCGTGGTCATGCTGGTGTTTAGAGTACTTGAGAGTATCAGGAACAGCAGTAGACCAAGCTGACAGTTGATGAAGATCTGTCTGTGTTTATATCCCTTTTTTCTATACTCACATCACAGGCATATTAATAGGAAGGTCTTCTGCACATCTTTCTGGAGCAGACCTGATGTCTGAGTGCCAGAACTTTTCTTGTCTGTAGATAAAAGTCTGTGTGTGATAGAGAAACCCACTATTTCAGCCCACTGACTGTTCATTCCACTGCTGGTAAGAGGCTGCTCTGGATGCACTGAACAGTGAAAACTGCTGTTTTCATTTGACAGACTGTGTATTTATTCCCATGGGCTGTCTTGTCCTGTTATTCTCACTGCCTGTCCTTCCTCTTGCTCTTTCCCTTCCCTCATTGTCCTCCTTCCCCACTCTTTAGCTTTCTCCTTCTAACATTTTTTTTTCCTCCTGACAGGCATATCAAAGGCTGTTGATATGCCACTAGCTCTTTTGTATGATGTATAAATTTTCCATGTTTTTTTTTGGCTCAGAGGTTGACAAGGCAGATAGTTTGTCCAAAGTATACAGTAAGATGATTCAATCCTGTAGATATTACCAAAGTGTAAATAATCACTTGAATAATAATTCCTCTAGGTCTTGTCCGAAGGTCAGAAAACTGTGATCATTGTGAGTGCACAAGACATTTGTTTGGGTACTGATACAATGTTGTTGGTATTCAATGTATTCTAAATGCCAAAATTAAATAAGACCTATAATGGAAAACAATATGAAAACAGGTTGACAGTGACAAAATTATAGGGATAGCCTTGTTTTCTGTCTCATTGGTGTTCCTAGCAGGAGAATGAAGGGTGTTGTAGTTTAACCCCACCTGCAGTTAAGCCCGACACAGCTCCTCTCTCACTCCCCCACCCTGCAGCAGGATGGGGGGAGAGAATTGAAAGAATAAAAGTTAAAAGACTCGTAGGCTGAGATAAAGACAATTTAATAGGTAAAGCAAATGATGTGCACACAAGCAGAGCAAAACAATGAATTAATTCACCACTTCTTATGAGTGGGCAGGTGTTCAGCTATACTCAGGAAAACAAGGTACCATCACATGTAACAGTGACTTGGGAAGGTAAATGTCATCAGTCCAAGTATCCTTCATTTTCTTCTTCTTCACCCAGCTCAAAATCCTAGGAATGACACCATATGGTAGGGAATATGTTTTGGGTAAATTTGGGTCATCTTCCTGCCTGTGTTCCTTCTGTGCCCTAATGCATCCCCAGGCTACTTACTGGTGAGCTGGGGTGAGAAGCAGAAAAAGTCTTGACTCTGTGTAAGCACTGCTCAGGAGTAACAAAAGCATCCTTGTGTTATCAATAATGTTCTCAGCAAAAATCCAAAGCATAGCCTCATATTATGGAAAAAAAACCCCTATATCCCAGTCAGAATCAGGACACAGGGTAAGAAATGAAGCTGGGAGGGAAACTTTATCTCAAGCATTTTCAAGTGTAAGTCTATGTGGCATGTGCAGTAGAACAGGTAGGTAGGCAGCCAGGGTGGTGTTCACCTGTTCTAGTTTAAGGTTTCAAACACTGTGTATTTGTGATGGTGTTTGTTATCATGACCTGCCTCACATTCAGCTTAGAAAGATGAAGGCAGTTTCAGAAACCAATTTATTTAACTTAGCTTCAGTATTTGAAAGGGGATGAGATTAGCACCACTCTGGTAGGTGCTAGTTTCTGCCCAATGATCATAAACAGAGCCTGAATGGCTACTTTGTATTCTATTATCTTACTTTTAAACACTGAAATTCTGAAATTTCAGTGATGCTGCTGTCATTTGTGATTTTCTGATTTATATATACTTTTTAGAGAAGAGACAAAATATTCAGGCCTAAGGCTAGTGGAACATTTTGACAGTTTGTTTTTGCTCCCTATATGGTCTCGTTCCACTCATACTGCTTCACAGCACAATGAAAATAAGGGCAATGAGGTCTACATGGAACAATCACATGAGTGCCTCTTGGCACTAACAGATGTTCAGTAGTGATTCTGATTTTGATTTGCTTAGGATGCACTCTCCTGCTTTCTACAGCTGTCTGCCCAACCCTACTGCTGTACAGCAGAGTACCCATAAGAAAGGTAATAGAAAGGGTTGTGTTTCTGGGTCTCAGTAACCTCTAGGGTACAATGATGCCATATCAATAAATTTCTGATAAATACGCAGTGTATTTCTATCTTATTTCTGTAGTGTTCTAACCATAGCACAAACACATGTTATCTGGCAGAGAAGAAGGATGGTCTGATGCAGTGGGGTTTGCAAACCATAGAGGATATGCAAACCAACCTGTTGGGGAGAAAAAAGACTATTTTTTTCTTTTTTTAGTATTAATAAAATAAAATAAAAAAATAAACCTCCCAAACGAATGTAACAGAAGTGTTATATTTTATCTTTAACGTTCCCTTTTAAAATGTTTGTTTCTGGGTATTTTTATAATAATAATACAATATTATTATTATTATTAATAGATATATATGCACAACACTAATGTACATGTAGTACATGTATATAGTCTATAAATAAATATATATTGGCATGTGCACTTGAAAATTTTTTACTGATAAAAGTGCATGATCAAAAAATCTTGGAGACTACTGGTGTAGTAGATATGAAAATATTTAAAATTTGACAGCAAGATTTGCTAGAGGATGTTTGCCAGAGCCCTTCATGTTGTTTTTGATGGTTTCATGAAATGAAAGAGTTCTGTTCTGCTGAGCTCATTAGATGCAGAAATTGTTTCCTGTTTATTCGAGGTAAACACTACCTTGAGCAATGTATTCTCAAGGTGGTAGACCTGTCACCACTTAGTGGAAAACACAGCATGGCCTCTAATGGACTCTAGAGAGAGCAGAAGGTAGGCATATCAAAGCAGGAGTTTTAAAATATATTTAAGTGTGAATCATGAAGAAACAGACCTGCTAAGGAGTCCCTGTTATGAGGTTTTACAAGTAACAACACAGTCATCTTATTGGCAGCGTTGCCTGTGGGACAGATGAAATTGATTGGGAGGCTACCTATCATTTCAGACAAGAAGGCTTGCATTCAAATTATGCCAATGGTTTTTATCTTCTTCTTAGTGGATTTAAGGATTAAAAATATGAGGATAAAACCTTTATATTTCACCTTTTTTATCACATTCTGGGTTATCACATATTATTTGTGTTTCAAATTTCGGAACTAGGATCATGCTGAGGTCAAATAGGTTAGCAGAGGATGATAGGAAGTGGTGTGTGTAGTTCTTATCAAGTGTCAGAAGTTGTCAAGGAAGATCAGTGAAGCATCTTGGAGAAAGAATGAGAAGGGTATGCACAGTGGTGATGTAAAGTGTGGTAAGTTGTCACTGAGCTATTTGTGAGTTTTCCTGTGTAGGAGGAGCTGTCCTGTTTAGCCAGAAGCAGAGCCTATCAGTCCCAGTTTCCTACCAGGATAACTGTCAACCATGTTGTGTAACTTTCCAATCTTCTAGTGTAGGAAGAGACTGAACTTCTTGTAACAAAGGACTATGTAAGTTCATACTGTTTACTGTTTTTTTTCAGTGTAATCATAACATTTCTAGAGCAGTTTGCGATCTTTGAATGGGGTTTGTAGGACTGATTTTCAGTTCTGAGAACCTGAATTTTCAGATGAAGACTTTAATAGTGATAGAACTTAACATATCTGAAAATCCTCAGAGACCTGAAATTCTCAGAGTTCCTTTATGTGTCAGTCATTAGTTTTGTTTATTCCTTTAGAGTTTAGTTTTTTGAAGAATAGTGATAAAAGGACTGCTTTCGTCATGTGGTACAGTGTCTGCATTTTATCAGTAATCTACTGTTTAAAGCTACAGGATGTTGATGTTACTCAGAAGCCATTTTCTTACAATGATGGACATTACTCTTGGGCTGTACTTGAAAACTGAAAACATCTGACAATCTTTCTTTAGGTTACTTCTGCAAATTTCCCAGCTCTGTCTTCAGATCTGTCCAAAATTCTTAATTTTGCTTTTCAAGATTTGAATGATGAAATTTCTCCCGGGAGAGTTGCGAGCTTTCCAGCAAGAGTCTCCATTTTTGTAATTTCATCATTTACGAGATGTCACTTTAGGTAAATGCACATTAAAACATTATGAGGGGACATAAATTTAATGCATCACTTATAATAATGATACAGCATCAGCCTGGGTATGTGCTTCTCTCCTAATGTGATGTAACTTGTTTCCAGAGCATGTATGTGTCTGTTGTAGAGCAGTGGAAAATACATTGTTACATTAATGTATCATCTTATCTGATTGTAATTTGTCTATGTTGCAGTTCCATAGATAACCAAATTACCTGTACAATCCAAGCCTGAACTTTTTGTATGAAACTGTTTTTTCACATTACTCTAACTCCTTTGGTTTTAGTGTCATGATGGCTTGGTTTGCATTCTAATTTTTGCCTGGCACAGTTCTCTTCTTGAAGTGAGAAACACTCATTCTCCTTCTGCTTCTGTTCTGGGGAGCACTGATAGCATCTGTGTGAGAATCTGTAGAAAGATAACACACACAAAAAAAAAAATGGGGATCAAAGACAGTGAAGTTAAAAAGAATCTTAAAAATGGATAAAATACACATTGAAACAAGGGCTAACAAACTTCATTGCTGTTCTGAGTTCTGTTGGAAGGTATTTAGGACATACACTTAGTTGAAGTGTTTCTGGCTTCCATTTGCAAGTGTGCTCAGGGATCATATGTAGTATTAACACATTTAACCCTGGTATGAAATATACTGTGCAAAAAGGTGGTGATGGAAGATATGATTAATGTCATCTGGGAAGCAAAGTGCATCATAACTTACCAGTTGTCTTCCTTCGGTCTGTTCTGAGCCTCTTCCAAGTCATCCAAACCCAAGAAAGATCTTCATATGTTTTTATAATCTTTACGCATAATCAAACTGCTGGTTTTCTTGTGTTGTTTCATAAGAATGAAGTCTTGGTTTTTTTCTGTCTTAATTCTATGAGTTAGTTTTAGGGTTTTTTTACTACTAGTAACTCCCAGAGGTTTCAATAAAATTTAGGTTCCTCACATATTGCTTACTTTTCTGATGTACAGAGAATGTCCCTGTCCAAAGACTTCATAGCATATGGAAATAGGATGTGAATTCTTATAAATTGTGGCTGGATAAATTATGATAATGAATATTGAGAAATATAATCACTGTCACTGCATTTCAGTTCTTTAATTTTAGTTAAATACCCCTCGATAATATTTTCTACTAATATTTGCATTGATAATCAACAGATGATTCCACAGGAGTTGTATGTAACAAAAGTATATGTTGAGAAGGTCCTCCAAAGGGAAGAGTTTTCTTGCCTTATGAAGAAGTAAAATTATAATAAAACTTGACTGAAACATTTCTTTTAGAGGGGGCTTTTTAAAATGAAAAGCAAAATTTGGATGTCTTGCTGGAGTTGAGAAATTGAAAAATATTCAATGCCCTTTTTTCAGGAGGTACAGGCTGTCTCTGTCTTATTTTGAACCTACCCAGCAAAAATGCTGCCATTTTTTGCATTCATTACTGAAGTCTCAGGATGATCTGAATCACAACAAGGGTCTTGCAGTGGAAATCTGTAAGGAAACTCTAGTTCAGATTGATTTTTATGCTGCATTATAAGACAAAAATTGATATATGATTTTCTGTAGAAAATTAAAAAACTTTAATGCTGAAAAATATTTTCTTTTCACCAAGTTCAGAAAGGAAATCACAAGTAAATAAAGGAGAAAGAATTATCTTGTTTGTTCAAGTCACAGGGAAGTTAGAAAAGTAATTTGTTTTGCCATAGAGATTTATCAAGGTAATACATTTGATAATAATATTGCCACATCAAGAAACAACTTAAAAAACTCCAATCTGGTAAATCTGTTTCTTAGAATAGGTTGAGTTTAGATTTTTTTTCCTTGTTGTATAAGAATGCATGTCTCCAAAAATACAAGGTTTTCACAGTCCAAAGGTAAAATACTCAGAATTTGTTTTACAACAGAAAAATTTAACTAATTTTACGTTGCAACTACAGCTGGTTTTTATGGAAATGTGCATGAAAAAACTAATGTGTTCTGTATTTCATGGTGTTAAATAGGATTCTGTATAACTTCTGAATTTCTAAGTAGGAGGGTTCCAGAGATGAAGGGACTATCTGGCCTCAGCAGTTTGTCTCCTAATTCCCTGCTGTTACTTCAGAAAACATGTGGGTTTCTGGTGTGGCTTTCTCAGCTTCTTGCTTACTCAGTGCTGTGCCTGACATGACCTGGTGGGAGGGGCAATGTCAGAGTGCAACCTTAGTGTGGGCTGAACTCTGCTAGTCACGCTAAGCCTGAACTCGTCTGGGTGTGTAAACCACGGGAGCAATCCCACTGGTTTTTTGCAATTCAAAAAGGTGACACTGGTGGCAAGTGGCTTTCTAATCCCTCTCTATGCCTTTGGACCTATGCCTTTGATTTTCTGTTTCTCGCTAACAGAATCATCTTTATTTTACCAGGAAAGAATGAGAAAATGGTAATTGTACACACATACTCTGAGGACTTTCTCACGTAAAAGCGCTGAAGAAGTGTTTCACTGAACTGTACTGGCAGGATCCTAGAGAAGATTTAAAGAACAGGCAGGAAATAGGATTGATTATATCAGGGAAAAAAAAAAAAATCCCAAACAACAGGAAGAAGATTGATGGAAATCAATAACATTGAAAAGCAGACCTATGGGCAATAATAGACAATTAGATATAAGTTTGTTGTGAAATATGGCAGCAAAAAGTCAAAGTCATTTAGATTTAGAGGTATCTCAGCTAGAACGGGAGGTGACAGTGCTCCTTTCTGAGAGCTGCTAACAGTACAGTTAAAAAAATGTTACAGTCCTGGTACTTTGGAACTAGAAAGACACTAAAAAAATCAGGAAAGTGATGTGGATAGCCACTGAGGTCTTTAGGAATCCAACCCTTGGGAAGGAACTAAAGACAGAAATTTATTTTTGATTAATACAACTGGGAAATTTGGACTTTATTTGTGGTGGTTATGGTGGCTGTTGGTGATGTTTCCCTGCCCCCCAAAAATATCTTTATAGATACTGAAAAAAAAATTGATATAAAAAAATCTTTAGTTTTATCAAAATGGACATTTTTATTTTCCTCCATTTATTGCCTCTTTATACTTTAATTTTGTTAAGTCATATATATTATTACTACATTAACAGAAATTGCATTGGTTTGTGGTATTTTTGTTTGTTATGTTACCATTTTTTATTCTGTGCAGTGATTTTCTATTATCAGAAACGGGGCAGGATTCAGTGGCTGAAAGAAAGGTACTTAGTGGTACTTAGGTATTTTTGGGCAGGTCGTTTTGCCTGCAGCTGTGGCTCCCAAAAGACATGGGCAGAGTCAGTACCTCAGGTGCTGCTGCGTCCACAGGACAGAAGGCATTTTCAGCCCCTAAACCAGCTCTGGATGTCCATTTTTGTTGACTAAATTCTATGTAAATACTTTAATAAAATAATTTCAATTTATTCATATTCTTTCCTTAATTTCTGTTCTTAGAGAAGATGGTAAAAAGAACCCTCTCCAACGAGCAGAATTTGTCTCTATTTCTGATGGAAATGTGACATAATCATATACAGATACAGAAAGTAAGAAAGGTTAAGAATGGAACATAGAACCAAAGAAGTTTGTTTAGGATGTTTAAGAGTTGAGAAGTATTTTGATGACTGTTAGGATAGCTTTAGAGATTTCCTACCTTCCTAGAGTATCAACCTGCATGTTAGCTGCTCAGCCATCAGATGGAAGAAATATTGGAATTAAATCACTGTTTTATGTTTCACTTGATACTTCTATAATAGGCTTAGAGCATGCCAACCCAAGCAGACTTCAAAGGTGGATTTACTACTGCTTTAAGGTGACCATGGGAGCCATGGTCTGAAGTAGGGATGTCCCACTGCTGAGCATATGCATGCTCAAGAGGGATGCCATTTTAGAAATGGAAGGAGTTTTGATCTCAGGACTTACAGGACTTGGTCTAAGAGTCCAAACAAACTGGTTTTCTTGGTTGCTCTTGAGGTATTTGTTCTGTAGATATTAAGTGCCTAAAGTCTCTGTATTTCAAAGTAGGGTGATGTAGGATAGTCTGGATCTTGCTCAAAGTGAGAGACAAGATGAGGCTAGACACCTCATCTACAATTGCCCTTGTTTTTCACCTGTGAAAAATCTGGAATATTGTTCACTGATTCTTCTGACAATCATTTCTGGGTGACTGGAAGTGACCACCCTACTGCTATATCTGTAATACTCCAATGTGTTAGAAGGTTAGAGATTGTAACAGTGTAACCAGGAACTCAGTGATAAAGAAAGGAGTTAAAGGATTTTATGTGCACAGAGACAATATGACACCTTTTTCCTTTTCCTCCCAACCCATCTACCATGTAAGATCGTCAATTTAAGAACATGGGTTTTCTGGAAAACCCTTCAAAAAAAACCAGGATAGTATCAACAAAGAAAGTATTCTGAGAAATGAACGAATTACTGAGAAACAAATTGTTTCCTTTCTCTCTCTGTATGTTACTTATGTCCACTTGAATTCTCTGTGTGAGAATTCAACCCTCAAACATTTGGTCCTCTTTTCTTTAAAGGGAATTAAAGCTGATCCTGATTTTTTTTTTTTAGTGCCTGAAGGAAAGGTAGTAAATGCATATTAGCAGCATATAAACTTGTTTTCTTGAAAATCTTGAGGCAAACGATTATAATAGAAGTTATTTAGACTAAATAGCAGTGAAATGTGTGCTTTGGGTAAAAGGAGACATATCTGCTAAATACCTTTAACAGAAAAATATTGCTCCAGCCAATGAATCTTTCCATGGATGAGGACTGGGGAAGAGAAATAAACTATGATGAAAATAGAAATGTCTTTACCAATTTTGCTACATGAAATGCTATTAATGCAAGGAAGAAATATTCACATTTATTTAAAAAACAAAAATAAAAGGCATCAAGATGTATGATCAGTTGTGACAAGATGCCCAACTGAACTGTAAAATGCAAAGGGTTTTGTAACAAAATGGAATGTTACTCTATTTTAAAAGTTTTCATGTACAAGACAGCAACTGGAAAACAGTTGTTTTGTTATGTTTATATGTTTTGTAATGTGCAACATGAGCTGTTTATATAATCAGACTGTACAATTGCTGTTGTTTAATCCCAGCCAAGAACTATGCACCAATGAGCTGCTCACTCCTTCCCCCCCAGTGGGATGTGGAACAGAATCTGGAGGGTAAGAATGAGAAAACACATGGGTTGTGATAAAGACAGTTTAAAAGGTAAAGCACACACAAGCTATACAAAAGAAAGAATTTATTCACCACTTCCCAGGGCAGGCGTTCAGCCATCTCTAGGAAAGCAGGGGCCCATCACAGCAACAGTTACTTGGAAAGACCTAATTCCAAATGTCCCCCTCACTTCCTTCTTTTTCCCCCAACTTTATCTGAGCTGAGCATGATGCCATATGGTCTGAAATATCCCTCAGTTCAGGGGGGTCAGCTGTGCTGGCTCTCTCCCCTCCCAGCTCGTTGTGCACCCCCAGCCTCCCCACTGGTGGGGTGAGGCCAGAAAATGCCTTGACTCTCTGTAAGCTCTGTTCAGCAATAACGGAATTTTTGCATCTTTGCATTACCAATGTTTTAATCACAATTCCAAAACAGCTCCATATTAACTACTATGAAGCTTGTTAACTCTATCCCAACCAAACCCAGCACAGCAATAACAAATGATGAATATGATTATGCTTACATTTTTTTCACAGTCTGTTGTATTACAATTTATTCACAATCTGTTCATATAATTTTATGTAACTACACCAGACTTAAGATCTGCAATGCAGCATACAATTATTTAAGGTGCTGGTAAGATCACTCAGCATCATCAACTCCCACTGACATCTTCTCAGCTTCAGGAAGCTTCTCAGCTGCAGGAGAAACTGTAAAATGCTGTATGTCGCCAGTCAGAATCACTGTGAGGAGCAAGGCTAGGAAGATGTTGAAAAACATAGGTTTTTTTAAAGTTTTAACATTACTTTTTATCTTCTTTGAATAAAACCAAACAAAATTTTATTTGCTTAATAAATTCTCCGTGTCTTTCCAAATTTTCTGTGGTTGAACAAATGGTCTGGGATGGAAGCCATGTTTGTAGAATGTATGAAAATCCATGTCTTCCTGCATGTGCACATGTAGTAGCTCTTAATTCAAGCTTTTAGCTTGAACAGCATCTAAGCAACACTTTAGACTCCTCAAAATGAGTAGACTTGTATCTTTAAAGAATTAAAATAGACATCCAGAACTGGGAGAATTTGTCAGGCAACCTCTCTTAAATCTAATTCAGCTGTTTTCACCTGATGAAATGATCAAAAATGTTTCCTGCAGTGCTAACATTGTTTTGATCAGCTTAATAACCTAATATATAAAAGGTACATATCTGGTACATAAAAGATTTATAGTAGATAATCTTGACCCTCCAGTGTGATTGCTTAAGCTTTATTTTCAAATTCCACAGAGAGGTTACTGTTCTGTGTGTGTGTTTGTGCACATAAGCACATACACATAGCATTATCATTGCCAATGTGTGTAGATATTGTAAGAACATTCTTCAAAAATACCAAACAGGGCTTGAACTTGGAATTTTCATTCCAATGAGATGAATTTAAAGACTTTCAAGTCAGAAAAAGTACCAAGAAGTTCTGTTTTACTAATAAATTGTGCAAAATTGAGTAAGTCTGGCAAGACAGTTTAGTGTTCTAGTTGTTTTTATGCTTGATGTTGCCTTCTGCATCTCACAGTGAGTTTCTTTCAGACAAATCCTAACTTCTTTCTCATCTAGCTCTGTGGAACCGAGAGTGCAGACAGTGCCACAGAACTGTGATATACTCTATGGATGTTCTCACATGAAATAGACTGCATGTGGAGGTAGGATGAAGAAAGGAGAATCCTGTGGTCTAACTTTCACCGTCTTACTTAGTCAAGGTGCAAGGCTAATCTGTTCAGGTGGCCTATGAAGTCTGAAAAAAAATCTGGTGTCTTCTGGAAGGTCTTCTGTCTTCAGTATGCAGAGTTTAGCCTCCTAGACAGAAGCATTGCTCTGGTATGTAAACTCAGACATTATGGAAGGCATACATTGTATAATTGAAAGGGCTATAACTTAGTTAATTATTTCAGTAGATAAGGCGTTGAAAACTTGTTATGAAGGACCTATGCATTATTGGACAGAAGCAGAGGTGTATTTCCCATGTATAAATATAAAATATTAAGATGGGCAGACTTGTTGGATGGGGAGCTGTTCATGTTTATAGGTAATGCAAAGGATAATGAAATGTTAAAATAAAGTAAATTATAAATGTTCAGAACAAGTTAAACCAATGAACAATATTGATCAAACAGGAAAGAGTTAAGCCACATGATTTTGAGACCTTTAAATGCAGGTTAGTACAAGAAGAACAATATGCAATAAGGAGCTTTGGCTAGCTGGGTTAAAGGCATCATTAGTTATATAAATGAAGTATTAGAATACCAGACACATATTTCCTCTATATGTGCGAGTGAGACTAGCAATATTGAAATAGTGTATTCAGTTTTGAGTCCTGCAGATAAAATAGATTATTCAGAGAAAGGAAATGTTTAAGAGCTGGAAAGTAGATCTTATGATGGGAAACTTAGGGAGCTCACTGAAGAGAAGGCCAAGAGGTGATTTGAACTGGTCTATGTGTCTCTTTTTAGGGAGTGAAGATATCCTTTGTAGAACAAAAAACTTTGAATTATTTAATAGCTAAAACAGTGCTGCAGAAATTCAGGAAGGCTTTTTAAAATCAGTGTTATTATCTAAGATACGAAAAGTACAGCAGATATAAGATATTTCCACTGCTGAATACTATTAGCCAAGTCTGGAAATTTTTTTACTGAATGCTGTAGACCGCTAGTAGTGTGGTGACTGTTGTGCAAAAAGATGATTTTTGCATCTGGGAATTCAGAAGCTAAGCAGAAAACAAAAGAAAATAGAATTAATCATTTCAACCTCAAGTTATAGGTTTAAATTGGAACCTTTTAGGTGATGTAGAGTATACTGTGCAGGAGATAATACCAGGTGTTAATAATAAGTTCTAGATTTTCTTTAAAATAAAATAATTGTATCTTAAAATAGGAACTGAATGGAAAAGGTCAAAAAACCCTTTTCATTTTACAAAACATTCAACACTGACTGCTGAAAGAGGAGATAGATCAGACATGAAAGATTTTCTGGTCAAATAAGTTCTTTAATAAACTGCCACCTACTTTCCAGTTACCTGTATAAGGCCAGGATGCTCTTTACCTCCAGAATTTCTTGCCAGATAGGGGCATTACATAGGGAGCCTCCATACAATATATCAATGTGACCTGGCAAGAAATTTATAATATAATTTCTTTTTCTTGACATAATTTACATTCAGAAATAGTTGAATAAAGAAATGGTGCTTTAATATGCTGCCAGATATTAACTGTCCAGGCATGAAGTATTGTATTTGGTGACATATCGTGGCAGCAGAATTTATCCTGGACATACTTAAATGCAAAGAAAAACACCCTCAGGAGGTGGAAAAGGAAACAATTGGGCACTAGATAAGTGGATAGGATTAGAATACTTTGAAGATTCTGTAAGCTGGATTCTCATTGCTTTAATACCTGTGCTCATGGGAACAATTTCTTGTGTCATTATTCCCTATATGGATGTTAGGGAAGGGAGAGTTGGATTCATTGAGTATAGCCCATGGAGTTCCTGTCCTAGCTCCTTGAATGAAGATCTCCAGTGACATGCAGACCATGTTTACATGTACAGGTTTGGACAGTTGTGCTCCTGTTCCCTCTGTGCTCTCAGACAGCTGACTGCAAGGCAGCAGCATGTGTAATCATAGTACTAATTCTAAAATGGTTACCAGGTAACATGGTTCTGTAAGTTTTGGACTGGAGCTGGCCTATATCCAGCCAGCTCAGACCTCAGGTGAACAAGTGCATCTGTTTCTGTGGACATGCTTGTACAATCACACAGGATTTTGTGATTCCCAGGAAGTTCATATATTTTGCTTTCTTTCCATCTGTTATTGAAATTAGGGGGAAAAGGTAGGGTAAAAGAAAAAAAAAGAAAAAAGGAACAGAAAAGTCATTCACTGATATTGTGCTGACAGTAACTCAGCTATTCCTAAACTTTTTTTTTTCTTTTTTTTTTCTTTTTTTTTTTTTTGGTGCATTACACCTGATGTTGAGTATGGTGCATTTTGTCTCACCTGCAGCTTTTTATCATACTTGCTTTCTCTTAGTGGAGGAGGAGAGATCAATAAGCTCCTGGTTATCTTAGAGTGGCAATGAGCAGCAAATTTCTAGCTCAAAATATTTCAATAGATGTTCTTGGAGATGGAACTTGAATATATGCACATAAGGGCTGCAGATTTTGTTTCTTTTTCTTTTTAAAATTGCCTGTTGGTAGGATTTCCTCAACTGAGGCTAATAGAATTGGTGATGAATAAAGAGGCAGAGTAATCAAGGCACATAACACAGCTGCTTGGTTTTTTTTTTTTTTTTTTCTTCAATGTGTTGAGTAGTCGAGTAGTTTTTCTCTAGCCAGTTCTAAACTCTGACCTCCTGTGAGAAATTATGGCTTTGGCCTTCAGTCTGTTCTGATCATCAGCTGTCACAACTGGCCCTGTTGATGACCCTAAAGTGGTTCTCAAGATAGGAAAAGAGGGGTTTTAAACGGTGTAGAAGAGAAAGACAACCAAATAACTGCATTATGTGAGCTGGCTTAAAATCTTCACATACCCATCTATGAAGGCAAAAAGAGTCATCCCAGGAAGCAGCAGCAAGGTAGAAGGAAAACCATCTGAGTGTCAACTGCTTGACCTCCTGTTACAAAAAGAAGGAGAGACTGAGCTAGAGCATGGGAAACTGAAAAGTCCTTGACTTAGGGTCAACACTGCTTAGCAACAACTAAAACATCCCTGTGTCCTCAACATTTATGGCTGTATTAAAACAAAAATGCAGCACCCTACCAGCTACTAGGAAGAGGTTGACTCTCATGGCCAAAACCAGGGCAATACGTATTTCATGTGTTTTCTGTCACAGCATGAGAATATCTGAAAGCTCTTATCAGAGAAGACTGCAAGACTTAGGTTAACACACTAACTCACGCTAAGATATCCCAATTAAGGGAAGTTACTATCCTCATTGTGAAAGTCATTGCCAATGAATGTTACTGGACCTAAATGTGTTCACTGGGAGACATCCTGATTAAGCAGATCTCCTGAGTGTATATCCTAATTAAATAGTGCATCTAATAATAGGTATTGCAACAGGTCACTGGCTGAGTGGCAGGATATTCCTCCTGAGCAGGAAGCTTGAAATCAGGTTTATTCATTTATTATGAACCACTGAGAATAGGAAAAAATCCCCATACTATATAATGACTTTTGAATTTCTCAGAAAATGTTCCAGTTTCTTTATTGGATTCAATGCATTCATAGAACTTCATAAAGAAAATAGAGAGAAACTTCTACATTAATGATTAATTATGTAATAGATTAGTAACAGCAATTTCAGCCGAAAAATTGACACAAATTGGTGGATCAGAAATAACAGACATAGTTGTCAATAGGTGGGTGAAAAATACTGATTTTACTGACACTACATATTGGGAAATGTTGACTGGGTGACATATCTTATGTAGTAAAATATTGATTTAATATATTTATAGAATTTCAAGATAAAATTTCATGGAAGAAAGTTCAGAGCAAAGTATAAGGAAATCTCTGTGTTTTGCAACTTTCACTGGATGTCACAACTGTCTGTTACTGCCAGCTCCTGAGTGCTCCAGATGATCCAGATACTACCAGAAGGCTGAGGGCCACCAGGAGCAGCCTCAGCCCCAGTGGGCTGTGGAGAGGTCTCTGAGAATCCATCAGGCATTTTGCAGAATTCCCTGTCCCTTCCTATGCTCCTTAGCAAACTGAACTCAAACCTAATATCAAAGACCTGCTGGTGGGGGAGTTATTTAAAAACTCTCTTTTTTTTCTATGCTGTGATACCTGATTGCTTTGAGTTTTCTCTCTATAAAGAATTAATTATAATAGATGAAATTCTATTGATACTGGCCTTTTTTGAGCCTGAGAGATGTAAATTCTTTTTTTATAACCCTGTAATAACCCAATGAGAAATTCTTGATAGATCCACCCAAGGCTCTGCCACATGAGGAAGGAACAGTGAAAGTCTCTTCACATTTCCAGAGCTCACACTTAGTTTTCTAGAAAACAAGCAAGTGGAAACAGGAGGAAAGAGGAAAGATAGAAATTGTGAAAGCATTTCAAAGACAGAATGGTAGTGGAAAAAAATCTGAAAAAAGAAATCAAATATTGAAATATAGAAGTATTTTGAAGTAAAACACCTCCAAAATTGTAACAAAGTGAATGATGAACACTTGACCAAAACAAAAAACAACCCTAACCCCCCCCCCCAATTGAGTAATTAGAAATTACTAAAAAATGAAGGACTCCTAAGTAAAGTGCATGTTTGGAAATGACAACAGCTACCTTCTGCTAGAGCTCCTTGCCATAGTTTGCAGAACTTGAAAAAGCAGCACAGTTTCCTTTCCCCATCTGTCCACATCTCTATTTTTTTTTTCTTTTAAATTTCAGATTCCAGAAGTTTCTGTTCTTCTTCAAGCTACTTGTACTTTTGATATTTTCTGCTTGTCCAGAAAACTCTAAAATTGTTTGAGTCTATCTTTAGGTTTTAAGGATCATACCTAGCTATCTTAAATATTTTTGTTGTAACAGGGTCTTTTTAATGTGTTCAGGAACAAACTTTCAGTGTTGCTTGTTTCATTCTTGTCCATTAGCTAAGCTCAACACCTTCAGCATTTTAGTGAATTATACAATATAACCTACTGTATTGTTGTTTTACAAAAGCTATTGTGTTTTAGTGATTTCTTAGAGTTTACTCTTTTACAGGGTAAGATGAAGTAAGCTGTTTATGACGTCCAAGGTGTTCCCCGTTTAGCTGACATAAAAAGGGAAAGCCCTCATTGTCCTGATAGGCCTATGCATCACATACTACACATGGTGGGAAACAAGGTGAAGTTTGCATGGCTGATTCAGGTTTGATCCTCTGCTGAGAAATACATCTAACATGACAATGAATAAAAAATACAATTGAAGAGGTATGGGTTAAAGTCTATTAAAACACCATTTTCTAAGAAAGTGAGTTTGTGGGTATAGTGCGCAATTAAGCTGAGGAAATTCAAAGGATAGAGTAGAGTGTAAGCTTTCTTACATTTTTAGCCTGCAGAGATCAGCAGAAAATCTTTGTATGCTTTTCTTTTTTCCCCCAGAAGAACAGAATTTTATGCTTAATACAGAAGAACATACTGTAACTCACAATGTGATGAGGCATTCCCTGAAATGCTCTTGATGTAAGAGCTGCTAGTTTGAGAAACAACAGAACACCTTTATTAGAGTATTTAAAGTAGCCAAATTAATTTGAATCTTTGATCAACTCATCTTTAATCTGATCATTTCTCTAATAGAAAATCTAACATTTAATTATGAAGTCTTACATTAAAGTATTTAATACCAGAGTGTTTTACTGATCTTTTCCATGTGGCTTTGAAGATTGGAAACCTTGCTTCTTTTGTAACTGTTATCAGAGAACTTTTCTTAGCTTCCTTGTCCCCATAAAGCAGCCAATTTGTCCATTAATCTTTTTTTAAGCACAGAGGTTAGATGTCTTTTCTTAACTTTTTAATCTTATGGAACACTTTGTAACCTGAAAATAGAGTTAGAATTTGATTATAGCAGCTTTTAAGTGACAGGGGCTAGGAAAGACTAAAAAAAAAAAGAATTCTTTGCTGGATAATTCTCAGTGAAATATTCTAAAGTGATGAAAGAATAAAGAAAAAGGGGTGTGTGTCATGTGAGTAGGAGGGGTTTCCTCTCACTTTGTGTGGGGAGATTTACCTGATCCTTAGTGTTTAACTTGTCTGTCATGGGGTTTCAGCACCCCAGGAAAGCTGGAAAAGACCCTTGTGTCTGACCAGTGTGTGATGGGGATCCTTCACTCTGCAGTCCTGCTCGATTGGAGGGTGGTTTGACTGAGGGAACACCAACATCACAAAGGCGACACCTTAGCAGGTCTTCCTTTTATTTGCATATATTCCCTGCTGTAGGCAACTGCCAATGCCTGTGAGGGACTCACACCAATGGTTTATGGAATAGCACTCTTTATTAATATTGTGAAATTGTTACAGGTTAATGTTCAAGGATTGTTGGTGATAGTACTGAGTGCAAAAATGTATTCAAAATAATACACAGCAAGCTCTAATCCCCAAAAAGTATTCAACACATGTAACATGGTTCTTACCCAAAAGACATTCCCCTATGGGGCACAAGACAGGTTCAGCCCATCAACTGACCCCAGCAGTTACCATGGAGTCTTCCTGACCTTTCGCCATTCTTGACTTACTTTCATATTATTTCTTTATGTTTAGGTGGAGCTTGAGTGACTCTAATAGTCATGCACACCTTTGTCACTTATTGGTGTAAAATTCTCTCCCTTCCCTTTTAAAGATACAATCAAAAAGAATATAGAGAACATGCCCAGTGAGGGGTGATTGTACTTTGGAGTTGGGTAATGTTGGGATGGAGGTGTGTGTTAATATTACAAGTAGGCTTTAATGACACAAGTTCATGTGAGGAGAGTGATTTCACCACAGTTGTTGGCTCAGCAGCAGGACAGCTTCCCCTCTTTCCCTGGCTGACTGGTGTTATGCAGTTTATCAGCTACAAACTACCATCAGGTTTCCCTCCCTGCAAGGATTTCAACAGTGCCTGGCCATGATTTCTCCACTCTGCTCCACCCTCTATTCAATACCCCTTAGCACATGCTCCTGGTTGCAGATTGTGTATATGGGGAATCACTGTGGAATAGGTTTGGAGTATTCAAACCACATTCCATCCAGGACACTGCAACTTTATTTTATACTATAATTTCCATGCCATTATAACTTCTGTTAGGATGCAAATGTTACTTCTCAGTTTCCTCTAATTGTATCCCCATTCGTCTTTTCACAGTGTGGGAGAGGGTTACAGTTTCTTTGTGGATGTACTTTTCTATCTACCCAGAGGAAAATCTTACAAGACTGGAGTACTGTTAAACACAGCAATGTCATGCCAAGTTGCATTCTGCCAGCAGGACAGAAGAGCATAATCACTTTTCCTGCTCCTTGGAAGTCTGAATGTACATCCTCCTTCAGCTGCTGCTGGGCCAGCTGGGAGGGTTATACGCTCTGCAACCAGGGTCATTCATGGCCTTCATCCATTTGTGTAACAAACTCAGTTGCTCATGGTATGATGTCCTGACCATAGTGAACTAAGGAACTAAGCTTAGCTAGTGCAGAATACTATAGTAGTAAATAGCATTATTGGAGTTATGACTACAGAAGCTTTTGTAACTTGGATCGTGCCTTTGGATTGGGTTATGAAGGTGCCATTGAAGAAACAGCTGCCCTGGCAGGTCAGAAATGCAGTGTGGATATAAGGGGTGAGTGTGGGAGTGACTGCACATGGTGATCCTCTTTGCTGGAGGGGAGCAAACTGTGTGATTGCTGCTGTGGTGCTCTATTCCTGGAGCATAGATCCAGACTTCTTTGGGTTACTTCTCCTCCTGGATATATGTGTGTGCTTTTAAGGTTCTTCTCGTCTCACTACATTTCAAATGTTTCTCATATCAAAATATGTAGCTAATGGTATGAAGATAATCCCTGGAGAAATTGAAGCTGTGAGTACAGCAGATATGTCTTAGTCACTTTGCTATATTAACTGGCATTTTCATTAATATTTTAATGCGATCTTGCAATTATGGATGAAAATGATATGTTTTCTTTATAATTCTTTTCACCTAAGCCATGTGACTTATACCATATATGAGTTTTTAAATCCCAACTGGGCAAGAAGAATAAAAGTGAATGTCTCATCAGTTGTACAACTGGTTATATTGGATGCTTTTTCTTTAACCTGCATTGTCCCACTCTCTACTTAAGAAGTATCCCGAGGAGTGCGCTTTTTGCAACAGGTGTTTAAAGAATGAGGTAGGTTCTAGAGATAAGTTCAAATAGTAATTTAGGTGGTAATATAAAGTTTTTTAGCCCAATGTTTGAACTTCATATTTTCCATGCTCCTTGCACATTCTAGAATGTCTAGGGTAGAAAGGACTACAAGTTACTTAGTCCGTCTCACCCACATCAAGATTGACAAGACCTGTAACACTACAAGGGAGATTTTTGTTCATGCTCTTAGATATTTCCAGTGACAGGTGTTTCACAACACCCCTAACCACCCTACTTGAGTGTTTTAAGTGCCCTCGTTCTTTGTATGATTTTCCTGTTTCTAACCTGAATCTTTCTTGCTGCAATTTGATCTCATTACTTTGTGTCCTTTATACCATGGGTGTAGAGAACATACTGTCTTTTCTGTAAGATATTTCATATACCATTGCATTTTATCTGTTATTTAGCCCTGTGAATTAGCAGATAGGTGTAAGCTTTTTAAGTATGACTAATTTGATTGGAGAATTATTGATTTAAATGTCAGAAGGAAAAAACAGTAGGCAAGATATCTGCTAAAACCAGGAGACTTACATGGACATTTAATGATAAGAGATGCCAGTGGAAATGTAAGATACTGCTGTTTGACAGAAGTCTACATGATAACAAATGCTATTAAGAGTATCTTGTACTTGACCCAAGTAATTTGCTGGGAACAGGAGAGAGTCAACAAAAACATCCAGTCATGAAGTGAAAAAGAATTTGCATTTTATATTTGTTTTGTTTTTATTGTTATTACAACCACTAAATATGTGTCTTCAATAAGTAGCCAATGTTAAGAAAACAAATTAATATACCTGTGTTTGATTATTGTTGAAATGTTCAGACATAAACTGTTCTACTATAACTGGACCAAGTTGTCTTTCATTATGTATTTCCAGCAGTGAAAGTATATTTACCATAATCATAACGAAAATTTGCTATTTCTGATGTGAGCATGGTTGAGCTATTTGACACTGCTGATGTACAAACTCCTTTGTAATGATTTCAAAAATATCAGTAAGATGATTTCCCTATACTGCTTCTTGATTGTTCAAGGGCTATAGGACACGTTGTAGGCAGACAGTGAACCCTGCCAATCTCTGGAACAGATTTTAAAGGAACAGCAATTGTTAGCACAGAGAAGATTAAATGTGTGTTCCAAGAGTTGCCTTCCCTTGCAGTCATGGTGCTAAAACATGCCTCATCACAACTTGCCTTGCACAGTGGTGCTTCTGTTACCTGTAAGGAACAAAAGTAACTAATTTATTTTAAAGTCTGGTGAAGGGGTGGTTTCTGGCACTTTCGCTCTTAATGTGAGATTTTCAGGAGGCATTGTAGATCTCACAGTTGTGTTCAAAGAAAAAAGATCAATTATGGGGTTGTATCATTAGCAAAAATTTTTCCCTTTTTATTTGTTTTTTGATAGAGTATTCTACAGCACTTCTGTTCTGCAGAGCTGTTATGAAGCTGAAAGGTTGTTCATTAAGAAATATCAGTCCCTTTCTGCAAACTGTTGTAATATTTTTTAGCTCTACCATGCAGCTTCACAGTAGTTTTCCTGAGAAAGCTGAAAATAGTTTGTGGAGATATTTCTTGTGCTATTTCTGGTTTTTCTGCTGATGTGACATACTGCTTTGATGTCCCATGCTACATAACAACTTAATGTCATCTGCAATGACTTCACAGTGCAGAGAAAATATGGAAGTTTGCAATTGTTTACCTGCTGTGCATATTTGATGGAAAGTTTGCACTGGGTTAACTAATTCTGTTTGTCGTGGCTTCCATTTATCTGAGATGCACTTTGCAGCTGTCCTGGCAGCACTTCAAACAAGAGAGATTCAGACCTCTGTAGCATGAAGTGAAATACTGAATTTGTGCTAATAATATAAAATTAAAAAATAGTGTAACCTTCATTAGCACATTTTCAGCATGCATTTTATGGAGGAAAAAAACTAAATAAAATATCCTGAAGCACTTTGTGAAAATATCACTTATTATGATACCTGTGTGGGTGCTCTCACCTTGGAAAGGTGATAAAGCCAGTATATATTAACAATGAGGGAATCTTTCTGCTATGCAGTTCTGTTTTAATACACTGCTGACAAATGTATTCAACATATTTTCATGCTGTCCTATATTCAGTGATCCTCTGTAGTATTTGCAGCCAGGAGCTGTATGTCTTTAGATATGTCATGGAGAAAAGAAAGGAAAAATATGAAAGCAGGGAAGAAGACATTTTTTTAAAATAGAATTTCTTAATGGAACCAAAACTATTCTGTGCTGGTAAGTGGAGCAAATAAAAGTGATGTGATACAGAAAGATTGTTTTCTTCTCTCTTGTGCATTTGCCTTTTTAATTAAACTAAGTTAACAACTATGTACTATTTAAAGCTTTTCTGCACATGCCACAGGGCTTTCAGTGTCCTGTCATGATGAATCATCATGTATTAAAACATTGCTATGTCAGACAGACTTTGCTGTCTTGTGATAGTGTTGATTCAGCAAATGTAAGATTTGGGGTCAAGCAGTAGAGTACCATTAAAATAGAAACCAACTCGTTTCAGAGGTGCAATGTCACCTTAATGACATGAGCAGCTGGCAGAATGGCTTTGCATTCAAAATATGAGGGGTAAGTAGTCACTCAGTCCTCCTGTCAATCCTGACTCACACCTTCACAGGCCTCATGACATTCAACTGTTGGTGAAGAATGTGTTCTCAAAATAAGGAGTAAAACTAATTATTTCAAGAATCAATGTGTTTTGTTCATGTATTAGGAATAGAAATGTTTTGACTCTTCAAGACATTTTGTTGACATTACCTACTGCTTTTTGATGCATAACTGTGGTGTTAAAAGAACAAATGAGTAAAATCTTGAGATATGCCCAAACACTTCTCTAGCAGTCGTACTTAATGCTACCCCACTGCAATGTAATTGCTTGTAGATCAATACATTTACTGTGGCCTAATCATTCATAAATGCAAGAGTATGTGTGCATGTCGAAATAATACAAACTCTGTGCTCAATTTTGGGCACTGTTTTTGATATCCCCATTATATGACAAGTGTACAGCAGAACCTGGGTTATGTGTCTTTGGCAGCACTCTCACAGAATGATTTAGTGTAATTACCATCATCTGTGTAATCAGTAGGTGTTTTATGTAAATAAGAGAGAGATTGAGATGAACACATAGCAGAGTGTGAGAAAAGCAATTTTTTAGATGAATTGTGTGATTAAGGTTGAATTGCTTTGTTTGCATGTCTTCTGCATTATCTTTCAAAAGTGCTACATTGGACACCAGGAGTACCCATACAGAGATTTCGAGCCAACCACCAAAATCAGTGCTGTGATCAAAGTAGAGGTGTGTATTGTGTATTAGCCTATAACAAGGCCAAAAAATTATGTGGCAGAGTACAATGAAAAAAAAAACCAAACCAAAACGGAACAAAAATAACTAGAGATGTCTTTATATCTTTCTTGCATGAATAGTATCATGGCCTCTTATTTTCCCTGACTTTGACTTAGCTGGTTAAGCAAAGCAGAAACATTGTTGTTCTTCTTTATGCAGCACAGCTGCTGAAAGGACCACACAATTTTCTGTTAAAGATCACACATGCTTCCAGAACTCTTAAAAAATGAAATAAACTGATAAATAAACATGGCCACTCACAATCACTCACTTTTAGAGCAGACATGCATAGAAAGAGGCAGATGTATACAGCTGCCATGTTTACCAAGTGTGATTAAAAATGCAGAAAAACGCACTCCTTCCTTGAAATATCCTCAGAACAGTTGCATCATAAAATCTGTTTATTTAGCTCACATGCTTCCCTCAGAACAATTTTAGCTTAAAAATTTCTGAGTGAATGTTATAGATTTGTGCCTAGCTTCTTGTTTGACTTCACCACTGTAAACTTTTGGAGGTTTACAATCTCTGATTTTGGGACAGGTTCATTAAGTGGACTTCGTCCTCGTTAGAAATGACTGGTTCATGAAAAAATGGGCCCCATGAAAGTACTGCTTCACTACTGCTATTAGCAGTAAAAATAATGGGAACATAAGTTTCACTAAGCAGATGCACTATCTGCTCACAGTAAGCAAATATCAGCTTCAACCCCAAATTTAGATAAGAAATTTAAATTTCTTGATAACCAGACATATTGTGTTTATCTGTCTAGTCTCAGCTCCTGTCATTACTGTAAGTATTCCAGATAAAAAGAAGCATGTGCTTCCCATGTAAATAAGGGATTAATGGCAGGTTTTCAGTTTTGAAGATCTTCTTCAATTTGTAATAGCAGTCAAAGGGCTCCTGCAATTTGACTTCTTAATATAGCTTTTCCTCTCCCTCTTGTTCTTCCATTTCCTCCCCTTACAAATTGAGTACAAGTGTCTATGGTTTGTACCCAGCTAAGAGCTCTTCTCCAGATACACTTGTATTGAATGCAGTTTTTCTAGGAGAGATTAGTCTCAGCATATGGCTGGAAAGTACAAGTTCCTTCCCATCATATTTAGCAATCCTGGTTTTTTTTGGCATTAATCTAAGTGTTGTTTTTCTGTAAGGAATGTTTCTTTCTTTCCTTCTTCCATCTCCATCACAAATGATTTTATATTCCTATGCATTTTACTTAATTCTTGATCTAAAAGATAATGTGGTTTGCGCAGAGGTTGAATATTAATTATAAAAGTTTTTCAGTAATAAATGCTCAGTTTTCAGGAAGTTCAGATGAATAACCAAATCCCAATATTCAAGAGCTATTCCATTGATAGCACTTGCTATTAGTCCTGTTAGTGATGATTTTGTATTTGGAATAATAAAGTCAGTAGTTTTGCTCCCAAATTAAAGCACGTTGGCAGATTTTCCGGGTGCAAGCTGCAGTTTTACTGAATTGCTTATGATATTTTGAATTCTCCTTTTTCACGAGGTCGAGTCTGCAACACAATCTGTTCTCAGAGAGAGATACATTGAAAGCTGCCTTTCTTTTCTCAAAATGGAAAGACATTAACAGGTATAGAAGGCTGCATACTTTATTGCCAGTTCACATGGCAACCAGTTAAAACAAAACAAAAGAAAAATCCCAAACCTGAACATAACATAAACTGAAGGAATAAAAGAGGAATTTAGTGTCTATCTTGAGGGATAGTCCATCCTCCTCTGCCACTTTATTCTGCTACTGTATAGCATGGAAATATTTCTGAATGTGAAAATATTTTTTTAATTGACAGGAGCAGTATGCAATATAACCTATCCATGTAGTAACAGTGGAAATACTCAAATTTGGAAAATTAGGAAAATAATAAATCTTAAACAAATCTAGCAAGGCTGCTTTGTATTTCTAAATGGAACTATTAATAGTGAGAGGAAAGAGTCTGTACTGCAGTCACAGCAGAGAGCTTCTCATCATTTACAGTGCAGGGGCAGAACAATTGGAAGAAATGTAGAAAATTAAGCTGTAATTGACATATTTGAGATTTGAAATATATGCTGAAAATATTAACAGAAAAATCCCTTGCACTTTATTCATGTGTGAACATGGCTGGTGGTACAGTAAGTTAGAAGGAATTATTAAGAAAAATTCAAACTTAGTATTTTAGCTGCAAACACTTTCCCCTGCTGGCAGGAGCTAAAATTAGAGTAGATACATTTATATTGTTATATAAATGCACATTTTGCAACAACTGCAGATGCTGCCTGTCCTTGCAGCAGCTCAAAGAGACATCAGTAGGTACACAGGATGGTTAGGGGAACTTGAATATGTTACGTGAATTCCAATCAATGCTACAGAATTATTCTGTAGTTAGGAAAATTGATGTATTGTGACTATTTCTTGGCAAATATTTATCTACATTTACTGACAAGTTTTCCAACATATATCCTTCAGCCTCAGGACAATACTTAAATTTTAGTGACCGTCCCTTGACCAAAAATGAATACACTTTATCAATCTGCAGGAAGAGGGTAGAATATGACTAAACACAGAATAAAGAGGTCAAGCTTTTTATATAAAGAGAATCTCCCAGGATCACCTGAAAAACCTGTCACAAAACGCTGCAGGTAAGAAGACAGGAACTGTATGTACATGGCTTAGCTGTTGGTCTTGCTCAGGTGAGCTGGACTGAAAAGCCTCCAGGCTTCAGAAGTAACTCAAGATACACTGAGATGTCATGAAGATACTTAAGGTACAGGTTAAAAGGATGAGAAGCTCTGCATGTTTACAAGACTTACCCATCTCCAGAATCATGTATTTTTCATATTTACATGGAGAACAGTTTTGTTTTTAACTCTAGGTGTTGAATGCCTCCAGTGTGACATGGTTAGGTTGCGGAATAGCTCTCCTGTCTTTTTGACACGCAAACTGGGGAGACAACTGGCTGGTGGAGTTGAGGGATAATCTGTAATGTTAGCACAGGGACACGAGCAGGGAGATTAGTTGTCAGGCAAGTCCTGCTGGATGAGCCCTGGAAATACACAAGGAGGGAGCAGTTGGGTAGAAATCATATGAAGCAGAGCTTGATCAGACCAGTGATGGAGCAGGCTACTGAAGCTACAAATGCTGCAAGCTTGAATGGCTCTAAAAAAGTAAACCTTTATGGACTCTTCATGATTTTTGCCAGTATTTATTTAGCAGCCAAGAGAGCCAGAAATAGTCAGTAACTTGTATTTTTTCCGTGAACATTTGTGTTATCTCCACATCTCAACATCCTGTTTTCTGTAGAGAGCAGAGGGACACTTACTTACAAGTACTTGTTTACAGTACTTTCCAGCAGCATTTTCCAAAGTATTCACTCACAGCTTTACCTTGCTTGAGTAGTAATTTCTGATAGGACTAACATCCTGTGTCTCAGGAATAACCAAGCTCAGTGGGGGGGGCGGGGGGGGGGGGGGGGGGGGGGGGGAGGAGTCTGTAGCTCCATGAGTCACCTGGGAGGGAAGAGGCTTTGATCTTGGCTTTTTCTCTGCTTACCTCAATACATGGAAACATGCATACATCTGGGCCAAACTGCATAAGCCTTGTTTGAATGTGCACTGGGGAATGCAGGGGGCTAAAGAAGGTCGGGCTTATTATATTGTGTTGTTATGGTGTTTGCACACAAGTATTGGCCAAGAAAAGGCATTGTGAGAACAATAGAACAACATGCAAACTTCTGTAAACATTGGTTGTCTTTGCAAACTGCGGCAAGTGGGAATGTCAAATTGCTCTCGTTCCGCTTTGAGTTCAGCTCATCTCCGAAACAGTGAATTCTCATCTGAATTACCTTGATCTACATGTGAGACAGGCTGATGTCTTGTGTCTCACAGTCTCATTGGACTCTCTGTGTTTGAAATCCCAATTGTCCTCTTTTCTGAGGCTTGCTCATATTCCAGGAATAGGAAAATACATTCTGAGCAGAAAGTGTTTGGGATTTTTTTTTTCCTGTTTTCAGTTGTGGTTGGGTTTTGTTTTTTTTTTTTTTTTTGAGTGGGAGGAGGGCAGAAAAAAGGTGTGGTATGATTTGTTTTTTGATTTGATTTTTCTGGTGTTTGTTTGGGCTTGATAGAAGAAATACCCTAAGCCTTAAGTTTGAGTTTCAAAATAGTTTTTGATTTAAAGCTGATGGATTATCAGTAGATGTTGGTTTCAGCTTTTGTTCTGTGTGTTTTCCTGACCAATATTCAGATGCTATTCACTCACAGTTCCAGACTTCAGCATGATTAGCACACAACCCTAACACCATTCAGGATGCTCCTTGCTTGCCTGCAGCTCTGTTTAAATGGAAAGAATGGCCTTTTACAAGGTCAAAACTAGTTTTTTGCCTTTCTTATGTAAACTTTAATATGCAGAGAAGGTCACCCTTCTCAATACCACCCTCACTCAACAGAACTAAGTCTTAAGTGAATGCTTATTTAGCCTAGTACCTGAAGCTGAGCCAATACAGGAGTACAGAAAAAAACCCCCATGATTTGTGTCTCTAAAGATAAAGAAAATAGGCTGAAAAGCTTTTATTTTAAGATTACACTGTATATCTGATGGTACATTGACTTATTTAAATAGTATTTCTATTTTTAATAAAACTGTCTACTGGTGATGCAAAGCATAAGAGCTGAAAGTGCTTACAGAAATTAGCTATTCCTGTTGGATCACATTTTTGCATTTTCTTCAAAGATGTATGGAATAATTTTTCTAAAGCACTTGGGCATTATTTTTTTGGTATGCGGAGTATGGGATCTATAAGGTTATTTCATTGCTGGCTTTCTCACACATTGTAATCCTTAAATAATGGTGTGTTTGTATGACTGACTGTACTTTTGATTCCTTATTAATGACTTAATTTGCATGTACTCTGTTGTTGCTTAACCCCAGCCAGCAATTAAGCTCCACAGATCTGCTCATTCACTCCCTGCCCCAGCAGGACAGGTGGAAGTGAATTGGAAAGGTAAAAGTGAGTAAAGTTTTGGGTTGAGATAAGAACAGTTTAATTATTTTTCTTTTAATAATAATGGTAATAGTAATGAAAAGTAAAATAATAAAGAGACAGGAATAAAACCCCCAAAAGACAAGTGATACAAATGGAAGCAATTGCTCAGCACCGACTGATGCCCAGACAGTCTCTGAGCAGTGGCCTCTCAGCCAGCTTCCCCCTAGTTTTACTGCTGAGCGTGATGCCATTTGATCTGGGATATCCCTTGGGTCAGTTAGGATCAGCTGTCCCAGTTGTGTTGCTTTCCACCTTATGCACCCCTGGCCTCCTTTCTGGCAGGACAGTATGACAAGGCCTAGACTCTATTACATAGAGTCTGCAATAGCTAAAATAATTCTATTATCAACCCTGTTTTCAGCAGAAACCAAAACCACAGCCCCTAGTAGCTACTATGAAAGAAATTAACTCCATCTAAGCCAAAACCAGCACACTCAAATGTGTTTTAATTATGTTTCCCTGTAGGCCACACTACAGTATCAAACTATAGAAGTCTTTTTTTTTTTTTTTTTTTTTTTTTAATTAGCAGAGGCAAAGTCTTTAGCACAAATGGATTACAATTCCCAGTACTAGATGTGACTGCCTTAGAACCACAGCATGCTTTTCTTTTGTTCGACATCCCATTCTCATCAATGTTTTTCTAATCCTATTATTTCCTTTCTTCAGAACTACTGAATACAGTAGTTGCATCCCTGAGAGGAAAAGACAGACTGACAGGATGACTTGCTGCTTATGCTGAGTTGATAGGTTGTTTAAATCCTACATTTGTAATGCAGATGGAAATAAACAGTTTCTGAGCAAAAGCTGATTGAAGAATTTAGTCAGAATTTTGTAATCAAAAGAAATTGCTTACTTAAGCAAAATGAAAACCTTGATGGGGCCCAAGTGATTAACCAAAAATCCTTACCAACCCCCTCAAAAACCAAAAGCAAACCACAAGAAATCATAATAACCTTGCCAGATACAGGACCCCCAAATGACCAGTTTCATGATGAAGTCACTAAATTTTACTAATTTAACATGAGGGTAAAGGATTTTAAAATACTGATGCCATGGGATCACATAGCATTTAAGAGACTTGAACTTCAGCTCTATAAAGGCGAGGAGGCCCTATGGTGAGAATTACTTAAACAAGCCCTGAAGCAGGATGTGTTTCAAGGTAAACAATCCAGTGAGTCAGTGTGCAAAAAAAAAAAATTCTTCCTTCCTTTTCTGCTGTTATGCACATGCAGAAATTGTGGCTGTAAATGAGATCCTCTACTGCTAGTTAGAGCTGAACCCTTCTATACTCTTGACTTTTTGGCAACTTTGGACTTAGAGTCCAAATCCTACTCTGATATTTTGATTATTTGAGTTAGACCTGATTTCTGTATGGGGATGAGAGAATTACAGCCAGATATGGGTGTGAGCTCTTATTAGCCCAGACAGTGATCTGTCTTCTAAGCTGTTTCTGTAATGCTGTCTACTCTCCACTAACTCATCAATAAAGCATATTTATTGAATTTAGCCTATTTTCTTGTATTTTCTGTGGCCTTCCTTTCTTGCCAGTTACTGTGAGTTTATAAGCTTTTGTAATAAAGATCTGTTCTTTAATATATTGCCTTTGCTTATTTAGAGTCATCCTCTGAAATGCCCCACAGGGAGCTGTAATTTAAGTTCACTTTCTAGAAACAGAAATCTGAGTATCCTGTTAAAAGTGAAAGTTTAACACTAGAGGCAATCTGTGAATTTTAGGCTAACAAGCTGGATGTATGACTTCAACTGCAAAATACATATGAAGAAGTCTTAATTGAAGAACATACTATAAAATCAATGATCATGGGAAAAACAGAGAAGAGTATGACTCCTTTGGGTAGCAACAGAGATACAATTTTATACATAGCTTTTTGATATTTTGGCTGGCTGTTAAATACGGATAAGCTGCATACTAATCCCAACACTTTCTTCTGGGGATGCTGTCATCAGACAGCATCCACCAGGCAGTAACAAAGCAGCAGACATGCAGCATGCCAGCACCTGAACTAAAAAGCAGCTGTGACGGTGTCAGTGGCAGAGCCATTGTTTGATGTAGCAGCCAAAAGCAGCTCAGTGCCTCCCAGGAGAGCAGGTGAAACTGATTTTGTTCCACCAGAGATGACAGAACAGCCCTGGCCAAAGTCGTTCTCTTGGCATGGGTAGGAGTGGAAGAGGATGGAAGTGAATCAGGAGGCAGAGGAGAAAGACCCAGAGAAGTGGCAGTGTTTCTCATGCTGGAGGCTGTGGGAGGCAGAGGACAGCAATCCCATCTGCTCAGAGGGGTTCAGTTCTTTCCTCCAGCCTGACCCTTCCCCCTAACACCCCCACACAGGCACACACAGACACACACACTCCCTTTCCCCTCGCTGCAGCAGCCGCAGTGAGGTCCGGGCTCCAGGCTGGTCTCAGTAGGCAGCAGGACCACAGGCAGTGCATCATCCCTGGCTGCCTCCTGCTCTCTTCTGTGAGCTGCCTCACTTGCTGGTCTCTGCCCTCGTAGCAGTCTTCTGTCACCTGGCCTGGAATGCAAATAGCTGATAGGTGTGCTAACAGAGCTGAGGAGACTGTGCCCATGAAAATTGAGATTTTGGAATTAAAAGCACCCTGTAAAGGTTGAGTGTTTGCTGCTACTCCAGTATCTTAAATCCATACAGTATTGATCCTTGTACCTACCTCTGATGGAGATAAGTATTTATTTCTGTCACAGATGAAAAGCTTCTGGGATGGTGATGTGCCTGAGGAAAGATGAGAGATGAATAGCAGAGCAGTGAACTGAGTCCAGGTCACAGCTCAGCTCCCTGACCAGAAGCATGGCCTTTGCTTGGAGCATCACAAGTCCTCCTGGGTCTGCAGTGAAGGACTGTGGTTCTCTCTTACTGCTTATGATGCTGACTTGAGCTCTGGGAACATCTCTCAACTCTGTGGATGTACCTGATGGGAGAAATAGTGGGCCCTAGTTAGACTGATCAGGATATATGATCCCATGCAAAAAAGTGATTTAGATCTATCTTAAAACCTCTGGACTTTATTGCTCTCCCTAAATCTACTGAAATAATACTCTCCATTTCACAGCTAATTAAGAAACTTCTAATTTCTAGCCTAATGATTGTCATATTTCCTTTTCTTTTATAATTTATGTAAATAGCTCTTTTGTCTTGCAATATTTTTTCTGTCACTTCTGAGAGAACCAGATTACCATAGTAGGACTGGATGTGAGTATAACTCAGCGCAGACCTTCTTCCTGAGTATTTTTTGCAACTTTTATGCAAATTTTATGCAGAATTTGTGTAGACAGAGATCTGAGGTACTTCAAAAATATTAATTAGGATATCCTGTCATCTTTACCCTTTGGTAGGTAAGTGTTTTACCATTTCACAGAGCATGGTCATACACAGCATTCTTGTGTCTCATCCTTGAGATGCCTACCATATATGACTTTAATGTGTTGGTTGTTTAAATAAGTAACCTAGAAGCATAACAGAGTACAAATTTGAATACCATTTTGTACCTGATTTTATATTTATTCTATAGTATATGACCTTCTAAAGTCACTGATTGGGAGTTTGGGTAAGTTTTTTTGGCTGCCTCCACTTTCAGCATCCAGAAAGATGTCTTAAAATAAGAAGACATTAGAAAACTCTTAAAAAGCTTTGTTCACTTTTGCAGGTGAACTACCATCTGTCCTGTCTCTCCATCTCCTAATTTAAAAACATCTTGATGAATATGATCAAATTCTTTCAGGCTATTATTTGATTCTAAGATGGCATACAGTGAGATTGCATTATTATTTCCGTCTTTAACCAGTTTAAAAATATATTCACAATTATGTTATCAAACATATCTTTATTGACAATCAAGGAACTATGTTTATTGACACCATCCAGGGTTTATTCCCTTTTTGCTTAAACAATACCAGTGCAAGACTTTGCTAGAAACTTAAAGAACTTTTCCTCTATTTAGACTGTGATTGGTACAGTACAGCCCTCCATGAGTGTGGCTATCATGCAGTAATCATGCATTTGAAAAATTATTAGACCACTCTAAACATCTTCAGCCTGTGTTATTTGTCTATTTTGACAATGTCAGAACCCTGGAATTATTTAGACTTCCTTTTGATGACTGTAGACCAGACTAGAATGGCTGCAGACCATAGATGTATTTTGTGCCTGGATAGTTGCTCATCATAAAATGCAACTCTGATAATGAGAAAGGAGTATAATATATTGAATACATCAATCTCTAAAATATTTTTGGCTATTGTTGTTGGTGTTGAAGACTTACAAGTTTTACCTTCTGATACCAACAGGATTTACTTTAAATTTAAGAGTATCTCAAAGAAAAAACAGTTAAAACAATCCTTATGGCAGCAGATACAGTATTCTTGTAATAAGGATTTAAAATATAAACTATATTATGCATTACAAAACTATATAGTCAGTATAGTTTGTAAGGTGTTTTGAAAGAAAAATATTTTATTTGTTCTGAATTATTAGTTTAACCCTCTGGCTGTTGGTATTCAAGAAATAGTAATGTAATGTAAGCAAATTTGGATCCTGCTTTGGCTTCTACATATGCCTGTAGGTGCAGAAGAATTTCAAACAATTGCATTGAAGAAGCAGTGTAATGAGGAGGCTCTCCTAAATTATGCAGTGCTAATATTCTTGCTCCCAAGATTTTGTGTTGTAAGAAGTTTGCCAACTGTGCTAAAGCAAAATGGGATGATTGAGAGAGATGTGAGTGGGGGTGAAATTTTCCCAGAAGAAACCCCAAAAAAACAGTTGGGTGAAGAAAATAAAGTGAAACATAAATTTTTTGGATGTGCAATTAAACTGTCCCAGGAGCTGCTTTTCATGGTATATGATGATCACTTGTCAAAATCCTAATGAAAACTCATCTGAAATGTGTGAGAGTTTAGCATGCATAAGAGAGACAAGATTTAGCCCCATATGGCTTTTCACTTTGATCTTCAAAGGTCAATTTTGTATTGCTGAGCCAGTATTGAATAAGTCCCCAATTAATTAGGAAGAAAAAACACTTCTGTTCAGAAAAAAGGTGCATCTGCTCAGTGTTACTTTTTTTGCAGCATAGAAATTAATGACCGCAAACAAAACAATGTTTTGTGTTCCATTCCTTCTGTCCTCACAGAACAGCAATAATGCAGGATAGACCCTTGCTAGCTATTCTGACAATTTCCTCATCTACCCTCCCTGAATAACAACAATGATAGATATAAGCCTTGCATGAAGTGGACTTTGTTTTCTTTGATAAAAAGAAATTAGATTATCCTTTGCTTTTTGTATAACATCTTTCATGTAAACTACATTCCAAACGATATTCTAGAGGAAGAGCAGCAACAAAAAAGAAAGCAAAAAGCAAAGTAGTGAATACTAGCTAGAGACAAGAGAGAAATACAATCTAAAAAGAAATTGTATGTTAATGAGATTGATTTCAATTTCACATGACAGAAAAGACATTCACACCTAGAAGTAATAACACTAAGTGAAGAAGCAGAGAGACCTGTGTTAAATGAACTGCGGAAAAAGAGAACTAATAATACCTTTCGCTGAATTTGCTGTTTGAATAATTAAGCAAAACCCCTTTGAAATCCCAAAACCCAGCTCACCGGTACCTTTCTGCTATTTTGCAATGCTCAGGTGGTTTCTGTGGTGGGATGGAATAAGCCTGGGAAAACTGAGGGTTTGGTTTTTGTTGTTGCTTTTTCTTTTAAATTCTGATGAAGAATCCATTTTACTGATATTTTTATTGTGGATACTCTATTTCACTTCTATAGCATCAGAAATCAACAAAACTTTAGCCTGCTTGGTCTACAAGTGAAATAGGAAATATCTTTTTTTTCTACAGAGGAAGAAGAGGATGCGATTCTTGAGAGTTGCTTATGGGTCAGCTAGAAACACATCCTCAGTGTTTTGACTGGAATGACATGACAAAACAATTTCTTCCACCACAGATCACTCTACCATTTGTTTCTGCATGTCACATGAACCAGAGAGGGTTGTTATGCATTATATTTTGCATTTAAAAAGCTGAGAATTTGCATTTTGTTTATGTCAGCCTGCAGAATTTGGACTTTAATAAAGCCTCTGCAGGAATCCTCTTGCACTGCAAGTCAACTTGAAGCAATGGCCTGAACAATAAAAGCTGTAGATTTAAGACCCATTCAGCAGGAGACTGATGTGCACATTACTTCAGATGTATTCAGAATCCCACAGATGCTTCCAGTGCCTGCATATTCACATGCTGGGAAAAGATCAAATAAGGAAGTAATTTTGAGATTTATGATAATACCAGTACTGCAGACTTCAGAAGGAGTGGTGCAATGTGTCCTTAATACTATGCTTAAATTCTCTGGAAGAAAATACTGTGGGGCATTCTGTGTAATCAAGGCCTTTGGTTTTCCTTGCCCACAAAATGTGTAGGGAGGAGTTGAAGAAATCCAGGTGGATTAAAAGAGAACATTCACAGTTGAACTGAGCTCAGCTGGCTGCCATAGCTAATGTGATTTATTCTAACCGTAGGTAATTAAAAGAAAGGGATTCTAAGTCCTTTAAGAGGCATTTTCCGAAAAGATTTGACTGCAATAGGAGTTTACTAATTATTATTATACAAATTTCTGCTCAAAGAATAATAAAAAACCCCAACATTGAGTAAATGCAGAGATACACTGAATTTTGAATCAGTGGAGTCCTTAGGTTTTTTGTCTTTTGTATACTGTATACTTGCCAAGAATGCATGGATAAAAAATGAGTTCCTAAGCACAAATCATTTGTATGAATGTTATAATGATGAATCAAAGATAATTTGATTCATGTGGCATTTTTCCACACACCTACTCATCTCGAGGAAGGAGAAACGAATCTGCCTTTCCTCCTACGTAACAACACAAGGTGCCTGAACTTAGGTAAAATAAGCTCCTAGTGTTGATATAGTTGCTTGGATAGATATATTTATCGTGTTCTAAGTAAATGTGAAAGAAATGCCAAAGAAAGAATTTGCTGTCCCAAGGAAGAGTTCAGAAATACAAAATGTCAATACCTCTCCTTGTGCTTTCCTTTCATTTACCATCGGCAGGCTGATAATGGATTTTCAGTAAAAAAAAGTAACCAAATAACTTTTGTTTGTAATTTGTCATCATACTAGGACCTTTTTTGCTATTATCATTAATTGTTCTAAAGAAAAGTGAACCTAAAGAAGGGTCTTTGAATCTCCTTTCCTTAAAATGCAACTCTGTGACAAATGCTTTCTGTCATTATTTAACAGATTTTTTTGATTGAAGTTCAGATGGTAGCATTTTGCCCTAACTTCAGAGGGCTATAGTTGCACACTGTATACCAATGAGGTAGAGTAGTTCTTGTAAAGTAAGTGGGTATCTCAAACACAAGGGTATTTCAGAAGTCAAATCATGCTTCATTCTGAAAGCACAGTTTTCTTAAATACCATGCAAGAATCACAATTAATCAAACATGCATTCTGTGTCTGTGCAGCATTTATTTAATTTTTTCTCTTATTGGGCAGAGCTTAATTTACTGTCACAGAAGATCTTCCTGATTTAAGTTATCAAGCAGTTTATGCCAATGGACTTGTTAAATCAAACTTTTCTTTTTTGTTCTCTCAGTGGAATCTCAGCTTTGGGGAAAGGGGAAGTAGAGGTAAGTAGAAGGCTGTAGACACAGTCTCCAACCTTGACCCACCTAGAAAACAAGGTGGATTTTCAGGCTCTGGACAGGATTAGGATGCTTGCTAGGCAGGTCCCCTGCCACTGTTGTATGTGCCTTCTGAGAAGGCAGGGAGGAGGCCTGTACATGGCTGTCACTCCTGACACCTCAGGCTGCCCCTGTGCTCTATCTTGCTGGAAGTTCATGCTTGTATCTTCATGAGGAGCTGACACCAGCTCATTTTGATGCTGATGAAATGGCCCACAGGAGATGCTTCCAGTCCTCTCACCTGTAAAAGCCAGCTTCAGTGATTACTGCAAGGCTATTGGATGGAAGGGAGTGATGAGAACAAATTCCCTGCCTTTTTTATTGCATTGAAAATTGGAAAAACTCATTTTTTCTCCAAGAAACGAGGAGAAACAAGATGAGTGGACATTTCTACTTCTAATGGCCAAGCCTCCAAAGTTCATTGTGCTGCTCTCTGGGTCTGGACTGTGTTTTTGCACTACATTGAGTGAAAGGCCTTCCTGTTACTGTGTGCATTTACTTTGGAGTCTCATGGAAACTTTAACGTGCTTCCTCCTTTCCTTTATTTTTATTCATTTTCTGCCATATGAATTGAACCTGTTTAACAGAAGTATGATACAACCCAAAAGGGAAGGAAGTTATAGATGAGTTTTGTGAGATATATTCACTCAAAGACTGTTACAAAAATGTAACAATGTTAAATGATAAGGTACTTGGACAGCAAATTGTGCTTAAGCAAGTTCAAAGCACCTTTGAATTAAAAGGACAATTGGAATAATGATCTCTTTAGAGACAGTTAAGTCTGGTGACTTGTAAAAACTGTTTTATCAGTGGTTGTAGTGAGCAAATGGTTTTGCTTATTCCAACATTTGATCAGAAGTGTATTAGTAACAAGGTAGATAATTGTATGTATTTTATATGTTTAACCTTTCTATATTTAAAAAGGATTCTTTATCTTCATTTACTGCAAGCCTTGGATAAATATGATCAATAAAGTTTTGGATATTGCACATAAGAGTCCATGTGAAAATTAGGGAAGAAGGTAATTTATGCTTTCAAGATGTATTTCAGAGTGGTATATAAAGTACAAAAGCAATTCACAGAGGCTTTGCCTTGCTCACTTGAAACAAGATGGTCATTTCATACCTTAAAGAAAAATGGCATAGGAAATAGAATAAAAGTAAAATTAAGTAAGTAGGTTAGGAAACACATTTTAAATCCTAAAAAATATCATCATCTCATCTAGTTCAATTGATGTTTGATTATGTGAATTGCACTGAGAGCAGTCTGGACTGAGAAAGATTGCTGTGGATGTCACTCGAGCAAGGGTGGTAGGCAGGGAGCTGGTTTCACAAAGATACAGACAAAGAAATTATCATACTGTATTTTCCAGTTTACGAGTGAATGGATGTTTTGATGGAAGGTACTTAACATTTAATTGTGTTCTCTTCAAAATAATCTGTCCATGAGCAAAGCTTCTACCTAACCCTATAAATTACTAGCTGGGTTATGCCCTGGAGTATGAGGGTTTACTGCCCTATGAAATTGTTTTTGTTCTATCTGCTGTAGCATAGTTTGTTCTCATTTTTCATATAAATATCTAATGAGCATTCCAAACTATGAAAAATGAAACCCTTAAGGTGACTTCAGAGGGAGTTATGCAGTATGAAATAGACTTCTAGAAGCAAACTTAATGAAATTGGCGAACTCAAATCAGTGACCAATTGTGTCTTGTTAAATTTATTGTTACAAATACAATTATTTTAGATGCATGGGAAAAGTTTTTTTCAGCATCTAATATGAGAACTTTACTTTAAAAACTGCAGTTACTGGATAGGTGCAAATAGAAATAGGTGTAGGAAATCACCATATTTGAATATATAGCAAGAAGGGGTTTGGTACATACCAAATAACTTCCAGGCTATTGTAAAAAATCACTAAGAAAATAAATCTGGGATTATTCTGTAATTAGTGTTTTGAGTCATTCATAAAAAAAATAAAGTTCTCTTGATTCCAGAGCACTGAATTTCTTGTCAAATATATCTGGTCCTTGATTTCAGTTGTCCTAGAAACAAAATAACTTGTTACTTCAAAGAGATTTTCATGCAGCATTTAAAGATGTGCATATATGCCTATACATTCAGCTTCTTGCATATGCTGTTTTTCTTGGCCAGTTTTCTGGGGTTCATGAAAAAAAATCTGCAGACGCACATATGGGGATATAAAAATATATCTACCAGTTTAGATACTAGAATATTCTGGGAAGTTGCATAGAAATGTATCTAAATATACTTGGCAGATCTGTTCCTAAAAGAGGGGGGAAAAGTGATGGATATATATGATGAATAAGACCACCAGCTTAACAAGAAGGCAAAGCTGCAAAGTACATGCAATGTTGAGAAGACTTTACCATGGCATTAGGATCAGACTATGTTTTTTAGAGCTTAAGACTGTAATCATGAAAAAAGTAAAAGGAAGATTGATTGTAAAGTTTAGGCTTATTGATGTTGAGGGAACCCCTGGACCATCTACTATAGCTTTTATTTGTGTTCAGGGGGACTAAGTGTACTAATGAAGAAAAATTCAAGCAAGTGCTTTTGATGAGCATAAGGGCACCTTCTCTCAAAAAGTCCTCGAGCTGGAGAGTATTGAAGGCTAGAACAATGTGTCAGCACATATGTTTATTCTTCCACTCTTCCACTATGAGTCATAGCCAGAAAAGGGAAAGATGAACCTTTGATCAGACCCATAACGGCTGTTCTCCAGTAGAGATTTCCTTGCAACTGGAAATCCAGTGAGCTCAGTTATCAAAATTTAATTAAATGACAGCTGGCAGGGAATTTTCAGCCACAAATGTGGGAAAGAAAAAGAAAGACTATTCCAAATAAAAATATGGAACTAAATCCTTTGGCAGAGATTCAAAAAAGTTTCCTTTCCTGTCATATCTACAATTTTATTAGAAGGATAGAAGTTTTCTGTTCTAGACTTCAATCACAATAACAATAATATTATAATAATAGGCCTTTTCCCTAGTCTCTTATGTGACAAAATGCAGCAAATCATTTATTCCTTGAATTTCTCCTTTTTCATTATTAATTGTCAGCAAAGTGCATAGAGGTGATTGCTGTCCATAAGTGGCCTGAGAAGCAATGGTGAGAGTTTTCATTTCTTTGTGAAGATTCTGTGAAATCGGCCGAGGAATGAACTTGTGTTCAAATTCCGCTGCCCAGAGACATGCTGTTTACCTGTAATGAGCAGGGCATATTTCTGACAGAGTATGAGTATCCATCTCTTAGTGGGGTGGAACTCTGCATACCCAAACTTACATTACAGTAATTTTTTTCCAGTTACATCATGCCTGTGAAAACTGATTTTGCGTGAGTCATTTAAGTCCCACTGTACTTGGGACTTAAGCATCCTTTCATGCTTGGAAAGGATGACCCTGGCTCTGTAGACAGAATTATCTGAGGAGAATTGAAGAGAGAATTTGGCAAATATTCTGAAAATAGTTTGAAGGTGCTCAATGGGAAAATACCAGGAGTCTGGGGTATAATTAAAATATTGTTTTATCCCCTCCATTGCTAGTCACTAGATTTAGCCCTTGAGAGAAGATGGGATTCTTCCTGGTTAACTCTGAGAATAAAATCCAAGTTATCTATTAAGACATGATCTTGATAATTTATCAGAATTTACAACTTCAGAAGGCAGCTCTATGTGCATGTCCTTGGTTAGTTTTTGATAGGTCCTTGCCTGTTTAATTTCACTGCCCCTGTCTCAGGGACCTAGACTGACTGTAAATTCTCCGATGCCATAGGCAGCATTTCACTCTGCTTAGTAAAAAAAAAAAAAAAAAAAAAAAAAGAAATAAGAAAAATAATCATCTATTGGCTTTGATTTTAAATCAGGCTCTCATTGTGCCCTAGTCGAGCTTGGCATGCAACTTGGAAGAAAGCATAACAACACTGTGAGAGCAGGAATTCAATTTAGGAAGTCCCATGTGGGATTGCCTCTGGACTTTTGTCATCTGCAACATTGCCCTTCAGCTTCTAAAGGACTAACCTGAATCTAACAGCCACACAGATGGTTAAAGGTGATTTCTAGGATATTAGTATATAATTTATATATTAAAAAATCAGCATCAAAAGAAGCCGATCAATAGTTAATTCTATTCCACATTGTAATTTAATGTCCTTTCTCCAGACAGCATTTTACAACAAAGACTTGCTGCTGGAATCTCTTTAGGTTAATGACAGATGCATTTCCTTCCTTAAGTACTTTTGGTCTTGACTACAGTTATGGTGGCAAGGAGACTAAACATTCTGTTCCGTTTTCACATGTGACAGTACAGGACAGTGTCTTTCTCATGGGACAGGGGGAGGTATGGCATGAAATAGACATAGGCTCTGTGAAGCACTGTAATTCTTTTGTAGGTGTTCTCATCCAGAGGGCATTTCAAGAGAATGACGCTGTAGTGTGGATGCGTTTTTTGGAGATAGGAGACTAAAAGAGTAACTGAAGATCCTTAGAATTCCTTTTCTGGTCCTCTCCTCCCTACCAACTGTAATCTCATGCTTCATGTTTTTCTTCCTATGCAAGAGATGAATTGTAAGTCAGGTGAGTAGAAGTTTCACAGGAGAGGAAAAATTGTGAAAGTCTGAGTGGAAAATGTGTAGACTTTGGTTACTAGGAGAGCTATGCATGTAGTTGATAAAAACCTGCCAATGACTAGTTTATGTATCAAGAAATAAAATTGTCATTGTGAAAAGGTCTATCTCAGGCTAAACATTTTACAGTTTTACAAAAACTCAGATAAGTTATATTTGGACACTGAGATCCTTATGGATTCACCCAAGAAGCCCAAATATGAACCCTGTCTTGCAGATTGTACACAAATTTCTGGTATGGGTTCCAGTAGACCTCGTGTGCACTTGCCACTGTGTGGAAATGCACAAGCCCAGCAAGGTCACTCCTCCTGACTTGCCTTCTTGTAAACAGACGTTCTACACAGTGGCTTGGGTGTCAGGAGTGGTATTCTGCAGTTATTATCTTCTTTTTTTCCTCCCATATTCCTTTTCATTTTTTGGCTACTCTGTTCTAAAATAAGTTAGTCCCTCTGCAAGAAACAAGCACAAGAAAAAAGAGGGCAGAAGTTATTTGTGCTCTTCAGAGCTGTCTTTTGCGTTTTACTATTTATTGTGGTTTAACCTCAGCTGGCAGCTAAGCCCTGCACAGCCTCTTGCTCATTCAGTCTCGCAGCAGGAAGGGAGAGAGAATCAGAAGGGTAAAAGTGAGAAAAATCATGGGTTGAGATAAAGACAGCTTAAAAGGTAAAGCAAAAGCTGAGCACACAAGCAAAGCAAAGCAAAGCAAGGAATTAATTCACCACTTCTCATGGGCAGGCAGGTGTTCAGGCATCCCCAGGAGGGCAGGGCCCCATCACATATAGCAGCGACTTGGGAAGACAAACCCCATCACTCCAAATGACCTCCCCTTTTTTCTCCTCCTCAGCTCTATATGCTGAGCATGACATGATATGGTCTAAAATACTCCTTTGGTCACTTGGGGTCAGCTGTCCCTGCTGTGTCCCTTCCCAACTCCTTGTACACCCCCAGCCTCCTCACTGGTGGGGTTGGGGTGTGAGGCAGAAAATGTCTGGATCAAATGGTTGGCTCTGAGTAAGTGCTGCTCAGCAATAATAAAAGCATCCCTGTGTTATCAACATTATTCTTGTCCTAAATCCAAAACAAGCACTGCACAGTCTACTACAAAGAAATTTAACTCTATTCCAGCCAAAACCTGCATACAATTGAAACTGATTTCGATCTTTCCATCTTTTCATCGCTGAAAACTTTCTAAATGGTGGGAAAGGGATACAGTCTCTTCAAACACTGAATCCAGTGGAACTCTGTACATCTTTGGCTGATTGTGATCTTTCTAACATACAGAAAAATATTCTCAAAGTTTTAGTGTTTTGGCCGCTAACAAAAATCAGAATAGAAAAAGTAAAATTTTTAATACTTAAATTTCTAGTAACTTTTACTGAATTCTCCTGGGATTTGAAAATACGCATTTGAATTGAAAATTTCAATGCAAACTGTCATAGTAGGTTTACTATAAAGGGTTGGGGAGACCCTCGTTCCTTTACTTTTTCGTACAGCAGAGATATGTATTCCATTGGGCAAAATTCTTTAAATAAGAATAGCAAGAAAGTTCTTTGGTAGTCTGGAGAAAAAAGGATTTGTTTGTATTGCTTTTTTTTCCACTTCAAAACTTGACAGTGATTAATCATAAAGCATTACAAACAAAGGTGCATTATTATTTTAGCAGTAGGCATTTGCCAAAGATTTTGTTTTAGGATCAGCACTATTATTTGTGCATTACACTGAACAATGAGTGATTGTAACATATCTCTCCAGTCCTTGCTATATTATCTTCCTTTGTCTTCTATGTTATCTTCATTTTTTTATCCTCACTTGCCACTTTTGTCAAAAAAATATAGAATGGAATTTTGTTACTGCAAGGTGGAGTTTCTTTCTCGTGAGTCCATGGGGCTAATCATATATCTTTATTCAAGATATAACCCAGAGTACATTTAAGTACCTTCATTTTCCCCATTATATCTTTTGACAGATTTGATGGGCATTATATTTCAGAATTAGTTAATTTTTAAATCATGTATTATAATATGTGAGATATAAGTGCTCCATGAATAATAGATTTTTGTCTGGTATAATTTTTGATAAAAATGTTACATGTGATGAATTGTCTCAAATTGCTGAAACCACATGATCAGATGAGTAGTGTGGACAGAGAAAAATCCTTCAGGCCTTGATGAGATAGTTTGTTGATCAGAGGTCTGTGTGGAGGAGACTAGATGCACACTGAAATAGGCTTTTATTTCATCTTGCATTAACAGCATAATAGCGTCCACTATTGTGCAATGCTCATAAAAGCAATTTTGTACTTGGTGACTACATTTTTGTGTCATTGTTGGCATATTTTTTGTCTCGTTCTTTAAAAAATGTGGTGGATCTATCAAACCTTGTATTAGAAAGGGGTGAAATGCAGACACCTTTTGTCAGTTACTGTATACCATGAATACGTAATCTATGACAAAGCAACCGCTTCCTTCCATTTCTTTCAGAGCCAGTGACAATTTACTGTAGTACAGGTAGTATTTGCATGAAAAGAGTTAGATCTGGAGTATTCTAATATTAAATCAGATGGAAATAAACCTATAAAGCACTTGCAAATTTTCATCTCTGGTAAAACAAAGAAGAGTGCTGCTCTGTGGTAAGGATTAAACTGTGGTCCTACAGTTTGATCTGCTTTCCATGTCTTAAGCCTTTCTTCCATGTGATAATTACATTAGTAGATGTATCTAGATTTCCCTTTTACTGTAGTGTTTATCCTGAACAGAGCTGCATCCATTAGTCTGATGTCACCAAGCAGCTTGGCTGAGGATGAGTGAGATCCATATATTCTAGCTTGCGACTTTCAAGCTTTGGACTAGAAGAGCAAAACCTCTTCTTCCTGTTGCAGCGGTGGTGTGCGCAGATGGTGAATGCCACAACCTTCCCCAAAAAACCTCTCCTTACATGGAGCTGCTTGGGCAGGCACACAGGCAGGCACACTGCCCACACAGTCACACACAACAAGCAGAGGTTGGTGAATGAGAGGCAGGAAGGGTCTTCTGGGAGGGGTTCCAGCAGGGTTTATTGAAGTTGCATCAAAGGGTTCCAGGGACAGAAAACCCAGAACAATGGAGGGTATAGGTTTAAGTACAGGTGAAGTGAGGGCAGAGCAGAACATCAGATCCAATGGTCTGAGGGTACAGGGGAGGGGTAAAGGGTAACAACCAATAGAGGGTGCCAGAGGTACAGAAACCAGTGAGGACCAAAGGAAGGGAAAACATTCTGGGGAACATACATATATGGAAAACAGGGGCTGATCCAAGGTGACATAAATTTATTTCATCTTAGCAAACCAATGGAGTTACAGAACCTAAAAGATATTGACATGTTGCTGCAAGGATCCATAGGAGAGAAACCTTTCTCACCATATAATAAAAGGCACATAAACCCTATGGTGGCAGGCCCCCTGGGCCTCCACATCTTCCCACTGGCTGCCGTTCTTTCCAGTTGATTTTACATTAGCTGTGGACTTGCATGGAAAGAGCAGGTTTTTCGCTTTCTCCCTGCATGCGTAGCAGCTTTCTTGCCATGTTTTTCTGACGTTGATGTTATGTAGAGCCTCTGTTCCTTTCAGTGTTAGTGAAAATGAAGCCATGTTTCTAGCATCTAAAAAAAGGATAGGTAGGGTTAAATCCTGTCCTAGTACAATTATTGACAGACTGCATAACATTTGATTCTGTTTGCTGGTCCTTTCTCAATAAGGCAAGTGCATCCCCGCTGCTACAGAAATGGTGATCTGTATCAGATAACTCATCAGACCTCCTATCCAGAATCCTTAGTATATGTCTGCTGTATCATTGACAAAGTAGGATTAATTCAGAAGATTAATTTGACATTTGTGTCCTCAAACAAAAAACCAGACATGAATAATTAGATATTCAATAGAAGTAAACACTACTGTATTTCAGCAATTTATTTTATATGTGAAGGAAGCTTCCCTGACCTGCCATCTTGGAGCCTCTCTAGTAGTCACTGTCAGACCACCTGAGCTAGGTCTGAAAAGCCTTTGCAGCGGGCAGCTCCAGCTGGATACCCTGCTTCACTCCCTATGCTCACTCCACAGTCAGACAAGGATTCCTCACCTTTTGTATTTTGTGTCCCCAGTCACCTGGCAGTGACACAGGTCCCCATGCCCTTTGTTGTGCAGAAGGTTGGCACCAGCTCAGTGCCTCTTGCCTCAGGCTCCTGGCCCCCAGAGCTCAACCTGAAGCTCTCCTCTCTGCAGCTGCTCACAGAGCCACCTGCACTGATGCATGAACTTAGTATCTTTTGTCCAAGAACACGCAAGCACCTTTTCAGCATTTATTATGCTCCTGAATTAAAATTTCAGTGCTTTTACTCTTGTCCCAGTGTTTCTTCATTGTTGTTATGTGCCTTACATGCCTGTGTTCAGTTTGGAACCTCTCTTTGATTGCATGCATAGGTCTTCTGAACACTTTCCAGTGGGTTCCTTTAACTGTAAATTCTCAGGCCTATTGCAGCTGTCTGAGGATATCTCCTGGTTAGTAATTTTTGTCCTTAGGCTTTTTTTTCTCTAGCCCTACATGAATTCAGTTAGACCTTTATGAATTCAGTTAATCCTTTATCCCAACATGCTTCAGGAAATGACCAATTAGCTGATCATCTCACTCCTGAACTTCTTCTCAGGAGACATTTTACCACTTGTTATTAAATGGATAGAGGCAGAAGGCGCTTAGTATTAAATGCATAGAGACAGTGCAGCAAACTTTCTTAAATCTACAGGATTTGTGTGGCCAACTTGAATTCAGTTACATTTTTAAAATTAAGGTGGACTTCTGTAAGTTTATATATCTGGATGGCTGCAGAGTCACTAACTCCTTCCTTTTACTGCTGTGTTACAGAAATATGGTTGATTCTTAATATCACTGTATTTTCAACTGGTATAAAGAAACATACAGACCTGAAGCAATATGTAAGATTTAGCTTTATTCTCTCAATTTTTTATTACCCACAATGGTGAGAAGTCAGCAGATACACTTCCTTAATATTTTTAGATCCTAATTGTGTTTTTACCCAAGTGTCCAGCTCTCAAAGAACTTTGAAGTCAGACAAATAGGTGCTAACATCAAAATAGATATCTTCAGATATATGAATTTTGAAAATGTAATTTGCAGCCTAGATACTTAATGGAATAAAGCCGGCCTTCCTAATTTTTAATCTAACTTGATAACAAAAGTCAATAATATACAAGTTACTGTGTTTGGAAGAATGTGGGAAGTGGATGTCTGTTTTGATGAAAAAGGTGTAACCAGACTGAGTTTTTTAAAAAATGAAGTAAGCAACATTAAAAATTAAACTGATTAAGAGCGATTTTTTTTTCAGTAAAGATGAGTATAAATAATTTCAGAAACTTCTACAGCAGTGTGGGGTGCCCTTCATGCCCTAAAAGGCTTATTTTTTTAACTATGTACACTTCAGCTCACATGGAAACCATTTGATCCAGACATTACAGGGTAGCACTACATATGCAACCACTCAGAAATTATATTTCTGTTATATTGAGAACTCTGATACTAAAAAGAAATTAAAACAAATATTGAAATTTGTTTGGGGATATTTCAGAAATACACACAGGAAGTAAAAATTTTATTTCTCAAGTATTTAATTCCTTTTTTTCAGTAGTGCTGACGTTATTTTGTACCAAGTTAAAAAAAAACCCTAAGTAGCAAACCCTCAAAACTATCGTGAAAAAACCCCCCATTTTATCTTAATGTTTTAATATTGCTAAGATAAGAAATTCAACCACTAAGTCATTTCATACTTTAAAATATTTTCAAACATATTCAAAATATTTAATTTTTAATGAAACTGCTTTTCCAAAAGCAAAGTTAGGTCTTTGAAAAATGTTCTGATCACCCTTAAGTGGAAGAGGCCAGGCAATTGTCCCTTAGGCCTGAAAAATGTTTTCTCTTTTAGTCTAATTGATGAACAGAGCTGCTCATATATGATGTTATCTCTGGAAGATAATCGTGACTATAGAAGGAAACTTCATCTTGTTCCTGCATGGCTGAAGTCATCGTGGCACCTTATGAAAGTTTCCATGGGGTTAGACAAGGCCACTTGAGCACCAGGTTGCAAGCAGACATGTGAATAATGTTAGCAAGGGCTGAACTTCATTATAGATATGTAGAGAATTTATACAATAAACTCCATTTTATCCCTGTACATCTCCATTTTGTTGTAGAAATCAGTGAATCTATATACTATTTACTTTCTTGGCATTAGATTTACCTACAAATTTCGTTTTCAGAATTGACCCCTTCTTGATTTTCCTCACAATTTTGTGAGTATAATTTCATGACAAGAAAACCACAGATTTATATTTTTCCAGTTTCAGAAAAAGAATTAGCTGACAAATATTTTTTGAGGATTTTTTTAAAAAAATTTTTAAGTTCAGGCTTTTTTTGAATGTCACACTCAAGTTCAAACATCACTAGTCAAACTCAGACTTATCTTCATTAAAGTTAAATAATTCTTTATCTTCAAACCATTTTGATCAAATTATGAGAAAATAAATATTGGATTAATAGAGATAACCTAATCTAAATAACACATACCTAATTTTAGGAATAATTTCCTGATATTGAACTTTTGTGCTACATAAATACAAGAGGAAAGATAAAAATTGATTTTGCTACTTGAAGATAGCAAAGCGCAGAAGGTTTTTTTTTTTTTTTGAATACAAGAAAACTGGGATGATTTTGTGACCACAAAGAAGAAGAATGTCTTCACTTCACAAAGCAAACCGAGAAGTTTCAGGAGGAGAACATTAATTACAGCTGCTATTTTTCTTCGAAGGCATGATTAAAAATTGGGTTCCCCTGCCTGTGTACAGAATTTCAGTTCAAAGGAGGTGACTGCAATCCCTGAATACCATTGCAGCATTAAGAAACTTGCAAGAGAAAAACAGGATAGCAGCCTACTTTTAAAATCAGGCAACCCAGGACAATGTAACTGAAAACAGTCTTTTATACCATCAGTATAATATTTAAAATAAACCATGTGGGGAATGGAATAAAAACTGATAAACTAAAGAGGCCTGCAGGGAGCAAAGTATCCTAGAAGAAGAAAGATTATATTTATTTAGAAGTAAATATTTTAACAACTTTCAGTCTTTCTTGTTGTGGACTCTCTTTTCCTGCCTACACATATTTATAAGGAATGCTATAAAGGTCCTGTGTCACCTTCACAATCTTCTATGAACTATTGTGGATTGAGACTTGGGACATCTACTTGGAGGGGAACTGCTGATTTGCATGCCTGAACCTTCCCTAGAATTTCTTTGAATTGGCTATTAGCATCTCAATTACCCAAAATATTAAATCGAAATTTTTGCAACTAGTCAGACCCATCAATATGGGGAAATGTAGAGAAATGGAGGAAAGAATTAGGGCCATATTTAAGCAAATTTACTTTTAGAGGAAAGTACTTTAGGTAACCACATGCCAGGCTTTGAGTTCATGCTATTACTTTCATATAAATCAGAACTGATGTTACTTTAAAAGCAAAATTTGAAAATGTTTTTGAATTTATGAGATTTCTTTTCATAATCTAGGTTCCCCAGATCTTTAGAAAAGAAAAAAAATCCCAAAATATAGAAGGTCTCCTTTCCTCATTAAGGATGTACCTGGCATATAGCCAGAAAACAGAAAATCACAGTGTATTTATTTTTTTCATTTTATGTTTCTACAAGTTCTAAATCTGCAAGTAGCAAAAACAATGCTTTCCCAGAGGGAAATATTTATATCTACTGTGATGGTAAAAATACACAGCTATGAAAGCACTGCAACAGCTGACCAGCAAATGTAAGTTAAGGGCTATTTCAATTACATTGTTTTGGAGTTTGGGCATCCCATGTCCTTTATGAAGTAATTATCCAGGGAGTCACTATGGAGAGGAAGCATCCACTCTCACAACCTTCCAGGATTCATTCTTTTCAGAATTTTTTTTTTTTTTTTTTTTAGTAGCTAGGTGATTTTTACCCATTCATAAACACCTCCACTACAGATTTTTCTTTTAGCCTTTCACTTTCAAGACTGTGAAAGCTGGCTTTCATTTACACAAATAGCACTAAAAATTGAAGGATAAAAAATGTGTTGTTTGTAGGGTTTTTTTTTTTCAAATCTTAAAAAAATAAAAAAAAATCTGTAGGTCTGGAAATGATGGGAGTATTCTTTGCAGTTATTTTCCATCAAATGCTGGTGTTAACAGAATCAGTAGTGCTACATTTGGAACTGTTTCTTCTGGGAGAAAAAAAAAAAGAAAAATGGAAATTTCAGAATGGAAGTGCAAAATAGCAGATGTCTCCTGTTTCATGTCACCTTAGAAACTGATTCTGATGACTGAAGCCAGTAGCCAGTGGTCTCATGCAGTGGCAGAGCTGGATTATTCTTTCTTCCTTTTCTATTTTAGAATTAGCATCTGCTTCCACCACAGTGTAAGGATCTGTGTGAGCGCATGTGCTTGTGAAATATGCATGGCTGTATGCATGTTGGAATGTGAAAAACAGGTTCAAGAGGAATGGGTGAGTTGTATTTATCAAAATGTCATGTGTTCATTCATGGTCTTGCTTAATGCTTTCTAATTTTTCTTTTGCAAAAGAATTAATAAATGTAAGACTCAACAATAAACCCTTTGCTAAAAAGCCTTTTCTAAAATACTATAATAAAAAAAGACTTTGATCTCCTAACAGCTGTTAGTTTTGAGTAGAAAAGCTCATAATTGTACCTGACATGTTAATGAAAAAGCATCACCATTGCACATCTGCTTGTGCAATAAAAAAAAAATCTTTGTCATAAATATTAAGGCATTTTAAAGAGATGCAGTTTTACTTAAGTGAAGGAAATAAGACACCAATGCATGAGTTTGACATGCGGAATGTTTTTGTCTGTTCAAAGGTTATAACAAAATCTGTCATCCTCCATTATATTTAAGTGTACTGGATATTGAATGCCACTTTTGTCAATTCAGAAGAAATTCCTGTTTATATTACTTATCTTAAAAATTACTTTCTTTCTGTTATCTTACATCAAAAAGTATTGCTGCTGTTGGCTGAGGAATTAACTGCCTTTGCAGACAGAAGTAAGTCAGTGAATTTTTTGCTGAGGTATTTGGTGATCTTCTGGGGAAATGAAAAGCCACAAAAGTTTGTTTTATTTCTGTAGTGCAGATAGTTTGTGACTGCAACAGAAGAGGTGCACTGGAATTGGATTTTATTTAACCAGATTTAGGCATTAATAGCAGGTGAGATGCCATGGCATTGGCTTTGGTGAATGCTCACAGGGCATGCTGAATGCTCAGGTTCTTACTCGTCAAGCTAAGCTACCCTGAAGACTGCACAGGGGCATCAGCCACAGTATCATTTCTTGGGGTAGTTAGGTGAAGGTAGCTCTGTGCAAAATCCACAGCTGCATTCACACCTCCCAGCATCAGCACTTTGGCATTAAGGAAATATTTAGTTTTGACTTAATGTTTGAGAAGTTTTATCTTCAACTCGTAGTTATGTCTTCCTAGGTGTCACTCTCTGTTGACTTATACTCTAGAAAATCATTCTTAAGGGAATCTAGGGACACACAAGGGACACACAAGGGACACACATCTAGGGACAAGAGGATGGCAAGCTGGTTTTAGTTTAAATAACTGCTAGAAGTGACTGATTATCAACACCGGTAAAAGTCCCATGCAGAACAGTCACTTACCTTATTTTTCTTTAAAATTCTGATTTCTTACCATCCAAGTTCAAGAAATAATGAACTGTCTGCTTAAAAGGAATGTCTTGATGGATTCACTAAGTGACAATACTATTCTGATTTTTGTCAACAGAACTAGAGTTTGGAGCATCTTGTAGTTTTTAGTATCTTCATTATCTTCGTATTGATCGATGTTCCTGGCAATTGGAACAGTCTTTCCAATAATTGGGCCTAGATTTTCTAGTCTTTCAATATAACCAGTGGAAGGACTGGAAGAGGAGGAGAAATGCACTTGTGTGTTTTTCCTTGTGTTCTTCTGTGTCATGTTATTTTGTCAGAAGCCTGCAGTCTTCTGCCAGACAGAGGCTCTGTCTGCCTGCAGCAGCACCCTGTGGGTCTCACAGGAATTTCTTGCTGAGGCTTCTTCTGAGTCTCTGACATCTGTTGCCCTACTTGGAATAGGAATTTATCTGCCTTCACATATTTCTGTAATGTCTTTTGGAAACTTTCCACAGACCTACCTTAAAATTTTGTTGGCCTAATGACCGGTGACTGATGACCCATAGTAAAAAACGACATGTGTACTTGAAGGCAGCTGAGAAATTCCTGCCAGGTAGGACTGGATGCCAGATATGGCCTGGCTATTTGTCTTGAGTTTTCTCAGGAACAATGTGATTTGTGATGAAGCTCTCATGAAATAATCAACTTGCAATGCTGTGTACTGAGTCAAGTGAGGTACACCTCCTTCTGCTAACAAATAGATTGTCAAAGTGCATAGCTCGATCCCTTCCCTATTACAATGGTAAGGCTATTTATATTTATGTGGGGAAATAGTTCAGAGGGTAAAATTGTTTTGAGCAGTACAATTTAGGTCCCAGCAGTGATCACTTGAACTGAAAACTGTATTCAATTTTCTCAGTACAAAGCAAGGGACCATTCTTATATATCCTGCTTAGCTGGTCCATTATTTAGGGCTGAATCCTAGCAGGCGTGGGAGACAATTCAGCCCTTGTATTTGCATTGAGCTTCACCATTCAGCCTTTTTTCAGGAAATTAATTTTTTTGGTACAGGTTTTCTACCAAGTCTGCTTGCTATTTTCCAAATATACTTTCAATATCTTCTGACACACAAGTTCATAGAGTCAAGTATTTACTGGTTTACGATCAGCATGGCATCTTGTGACTTCAAAAACCACACAGGCAAAAATCAGTATTTATTATTATATATATTATTATGTTTACCTGCTAAAATTATGTGGGTACTACCTATCCATTTTTTCCCATTTGTCTCATTGCTTTGAGACCACCAAAAAAGTGTTATCCACTGTACTGACAATGTATACAAATATCTCACTTTTATGGTTTTTTTTTGTGATAACCTATGTTCCCACAAGCTGTGTTATACAGATTATCTGTAAGCAAAGCAAGCCTAGCCCAGAACAACTTATTCATCTCAATATAGATACAAACGTGTTGGAGACCAGGTCTGGTTATGTTCTCTGTTTTAAAAGCACATGAACTTCCAGCTGTAACCATGTTGTGGAGTGGCCAGACTGAGCCTTATCAGGAATAAGGCAGCTCCTGTGTGAGCCTGATTTCCAGCTCCCATGTCTGCTCTCCTTCCCTTTACCCTCCCCTTGCCCCAGGTGCTGGACAGAAGACAAATGGATACTTGTCATCACTGACACAAGGTTGTTCATACTGACTGTTTTATTCCACCAGTCAAGCTCTGGGCTGAATGAGGAAAACCTTAGCTTTACAAATCTGCAAACAGGTGAACGAGGCTTAGCAGAATTTGGTGGTAAGACTTTATTTTCCTCCACAGTAGCCAAAAGGCTTCTTTCCTTCATTGCTGTATCGGTTTGAAAGCAAAATCAGTGAGAGACTCCAAGTCAGAAGTACAATTTAATAAGAGAAAGAAGAGACAAAGTAGAATAAGGTAAAATAAAATAAATTCAATAGTAGAAAATACTGACAGAGTCAGAATACAACCTGA